>QZGG01001554.1:0-61200 GCA_006409495.1 Sedum album
GAATGGCAAGCCTCACAAGCTGAGGCTGTATTCTATTGCCAGCAGCGCTCTCGGCGACTTTGGAGATTCCAAGACAGTAAGACCTCCAAATAGTCACTCTATTTTCAGTCATTGCAATATCTAATTGCTCATTTTCTCTGAAAATGTCATTTTCAGGTGTCTTTGTGTGTTAAGCGTCTAGTTTACACTAATGAAAATGGAGAACTAGTTAAAGGAGTTTGCTCAAACTTCTTGTGTAAGGATTCGTATTTCTTGATCTCAGTTTCAGCTATCAGATCCCTAATAATACTTCTAAAATTCAGTCAATCAGCTGTCCTCCTTGCCATTTGACTTGTAGGTGACCTGAAGCCTGGTTATGAAGTGAAGATCACAGGACCTGTTGGAAAGGAAATGTTGATGCCTAAAGATCCAAATGCAACTATTATTATGGTACTTTATTTTTCTTCTAAGATTTCCGAGTCTTCCTTTTTAGATGGGCATTTTAATCCTCAACATTATTGTCTGCTTTCGTATGAAGTGGTGAATATTGACGTTAACTTTTTAAAACGCAGCTTGGAACTGGAACTGGTGTTGCTCCTTTCCGCTCTTTCTTGTGGAAAATGTTCTTTGAAAAGCACGAAGATTATCAGGTGGGTAGCCTGCAAATAATTTTTACTAGATGATATGACAATAGGTAGAGACGCAGAGTAACTTCACGCAAAAAGTAACTTCCAACATGTTTGCATTTTTTCTGATTGTATCCGCTCCCTTGAATTTGAATCACTAATGACTATACAAATAACTGAGTTTCTACTTTGTTCCTCAAAGTTCAATGGCTTGGCGTGGCTTTTCTTGGGTGTTCCAACAAGCAGCTCATTGCTCTACAAAGAGGTAACCTTTTCTCCAGCTTCAGTATAATTTAGTAACCTTTCTCAATTTTTCACTTGCAAACCTGAGAAAATTTA
Organism: Sedum album; assembly: GCA_006409495.1. Classification (NCBI taxonomy): domain Eukaryota; kingdom Viridiplantae; phylum Streptophyta; class Magnoliopsida; order Saxifragales; family Crassulaceae; genus Sedum; species Sedum album. Next base: position 945 of record QZGG01001554.1, read on the forward strand.
TGATATGGTTGCCTTAGGAATTCGAGAAAATGAAAGAGAAAAATCCCGACAAGTTCAGACTGGACTTTGCTGTCAGCAGAGAACAAACTAATGAGAAAGGCGAGAAGATGTACATCCAAACCCGAATGGCACAATACGCAGAGGAGTTATGGGAGCTGCTAAAGAAGGATAACACATTTGTGTACATGTGCGGTCTGAAGGGAATGGAGAAAGGAATTGATGACATTATGATCTCACTGGCAGCCAAAGAAGGTAAAACAAACATATTAGTATCACCCATCTCTCTGTTTCATTTGGATAATGCATGACATGCGGATTCTTATTGTTTTCAGGCATAGATTGGATCGAGTACAGAAAACAGCTAAAGAAATCTGAGCAGTGGAACGTTGAAGTTTACTGATGTTTTCATTATGGAAATTCTCGAAACCTTCGGTTTAGAGTATGTGACTGCTTATAAGATTGCATTGTACTGAACAAGAGTTGATATAAGAAAACCATTTCAATACAATTTCGAGCAATGGCTCCACTCCACTATTTTCTGTTCTTTAACGTCTGAACTAGGGTTTCAATATTGAACCGGGTCATAGTAGTGAACTTCAACCCGACCCTAATTAAATAGTAGTGATACGAATTCGACCCGAACTTGACCCGTTTCGACTGATTAATTAAATTTGTAATTTTAATACTCAAATTAAATATCCAACAACAAAAAGGAAATTGTGAAGCTAATTCAATAATTTCTCAATTTTTTTGACCCATACATGTTCACAGTCTTACATAATTTTTTTGATCTCTAACTCTAATTAAATATTGATGTTAATCATTATGTAGGAATTTATTCACGTGTTTTCACGTGTTTTCATCTTTTTTGGTGGACTCATGAACTCCACTTTGCATAAGTTGATTGCATCTTTTATCAATATACGATATTGTGCCAACATATTAATGAGATATGTAAATTGCACATATTTTACACGTGACATTACACATGAAGCCACATGAACAAAATAAAATGCAAAATAGGATTCAAGAATCCACTAAAAATGAAACTACATGAACAAATCTCTCATTCATTATGTAACAACTGTCAAAGGAGTTATTTAATATTTTTCAAAGCCAGTGGTAATATGGTAACAACCTAGTACCACACCAAATAGAGAAGTTGGTCTAAAATATGGATTGTAAAAGTTAAATGTTTAGTAGATCCCATTTCCTCTTCTTAAAGCAATATGATCATATTCTTAATTTTTGTTATCGTTGTTGTCGACTTAACGAGGATGGAACCGCCCCATGACCATGCACTGGTTTATTCTAATCCCCTCTCTAATATATCTGTTGGCAATCCGTTCTAATAATGAATTTGGATTCCAGATAAAGTTCTCAGTTGGTGAATCAAAGTAACAAAGCAATCTGATAATTAATCTAATCACATATATCACTTGATTTTATAATCAAATTCTTTTGTTCTCACTTGGATTTTTTTGACTTAGAACTGTTATACTTTCTGCATTAATCTATTGATATGAAAAGTGAAGCAACATGAATTGAGAAGTTGGATAGAGATCTGAGCAGTAGGTACTATTGGCTGAATGAGAAGCAGCCCTGTTTCTTGTTCCACTAATTAAGTGCATTACACACAGTTACCCATTTAACAAAGTGTGTAATGATTCATCCAAATCATACTTTGTTCTATTTTATTTTGTTCTTATTTTTATCTAACTTCAACTTTGGTACATACAGATTTGAAACTGAACCATTTTGATGCTCTAATCCCCTGGCTTTATACTGTCTTTTGCCAAAATCAAGTGAACACAGTACATGAAAAAACTCAGGTAACAAGAAACCATGAAACATGTCCAAAGAACTCAATTCTCATTTTCCAATTTGATCTGTCAATTCCAAATTTATCAAAATCACAAGAAAATCGAATAATATTCATATCAAAGAGATATTTATTCCTTTCAAGTACGAACACCACCAATTTTAGTCACGTAAAATTCCAAAAAAGTGAGGAAGACAGATGCAAATAGTGAGTGAGATTTGGGGCACAAAGTCACATGCCAACATTCCATCACACTTTGTCCCTATTCCTGCACTTAAATAAAGCCCCTTGCTTTTTGAGGATTACAAAATCCCATCACATAGTCTCAGTTCAGCCCTTTCTGAAAAAACACTCAAAGCCACAATCACATTCACAAATGAAATCTGCCCTTGGAAGCATGTTAGACCATACCCACTTTTTATCATCTTCGTGTTCATGTTCATGTCGGAGGATCAAAAGTAGAAGATCACCATCAGCTTCAAGAGGAAGAAGACTCTTTAATACTAGTAGTAACATCGGCATCAGCGGGGATGTCGAGCATGATGATCATCCACAGTTCAAGTTTGGTGCTAGTAGCCACTGCTTGGCATCCTACTACAGCGTCTTTGTTGCCCGTGTCACCATCATGGTTTCATCTCCTCTCTTCTATTTCCTTTATTTATAATTTTGCTCGAACATCAAACCAACAAATTTCCCACTGCGCAGTTATTTGAGCTGGTGATGATGCATTTTCCTTGAGCTCATTTATTATTTCTCTGCAGGTCATGCTGGCCATTTTAATAGGACTTTTGACACTGCTAACATGGCATTTTACGAGAGTATACACGACAAGATCATTGAACAGCCTAGCATACGGCTTGAGATATGAACTTCTGCAACGGCCGATACTCAGGATGTGGAGTATTTTAAATTCCACAGTAGAGATCACCACAGCACAGGTGAAGTGTCTGAGTACGTGATCAGAAAATATGATAATCCAACAAATCAAGCAGAACAAGTTCAGGTTCATCTCCTTTTTCACTTGTCTGAATTTTCCCTGGCTGTTAGACCATACTATGTGCTGACTAAGGTCCTTATTCGCCCAGCTGTACGAGGAAATGAAAGACATAACTTGGGCACTATTCGTAAGCCACAAGGCACTGAACGCCATAACACCATAATACAGGAACGGGGTTTGTCCAGGCCTTCCACAGAGACCACACAAGTAACAACACATTTTACATCTACTCTGACCTGTCAAATTACTCCATTAGTGGTACATATTATGCTGACAAGGGAGAAGGGCCGAGTCAGGGATGGAACGACCAGGCCGTGCATAATAACATTACTGCCATATGGTACAGAGAGCCTTTAGATCCGATCACGGGTAAAAAAATAGGAAAACCAAGACCAATACTCCCAGATGATCTGATAAACATTGCAGGACTGTCTCAAGTACCTGATGGGAACGCATCATGGCATGTTGCGGTTAGCAAGTACTCAAACTCACCATTACTTTCAGCTGCTTTACCAGTCTGGGATGATACCAACAAGAGCATTGTGGCTGTTGTGGGTGTCACTACATCACTTTACAGTGTCGGGCAGCTTATGAAAGAGCTGGTTGAGTTCCATAGCGGCCATATTTACTTGACTTCACAAGAAGGTTACTTACTGGCCACTTCAACAAAAGCACCACTGTTGACAGTTAAATCCGGGAAGCCTCAGCTAGTGATGCCCGTGGATTCTGAGGATCTAATTATACGCACAGGTGCTGAATGGCTGAAACGGAAGTACAAAAATTCATCAGTTTCTGATCATGAAGTCCATGTAGAGAATGCACGACTTGGGCATCAAGAATACTACATTGATTCATTTTTTCTTAACCTCAAACGACTCCCAATGGTTAGTACTGTTGCTGAAAACTCAATTAGTACCTTGATATCCTGATTTTTTATCTCAGGAACCCTGTCTTGGCCTACGCAGGTGGGAGTCATCATCTTACCGAGAAGGTACATAATGGGTAAAGTGGAGGAGAGGGCATTCAAGACTATGGTTATACTGATATCTGCATCATTATGCATTCTGGCCATTGGATGCGTATTCATTCTGATACTCACAACAGGAGTATCCAAGGAGATGAAACTCCGGGCAGAGTTGATCAGCCACCTTGACGCACGGCGAAAGGCTGAGGCTTCCAGCAACTACAAAAGTCAGTTTTTGGCAAACATGAGGTATGCCAACATATTCTAAGAAATTTTCCCAATTACTTGAATATCAAGATACAGGACAATTGTGATAAAAATGAAGATGATTGCATTTCTGTTTTCTAACCTGTGTATAGTCATGAGCTGAGGACACCAATGGCTGCAGTCATAGGGCTGCTGGACATTCTCATATCTGACGATAGTCTGACAACTGAGCAGTACGATACTGTTACGCAGATTCGGAAGTGTTCAACAGCCTTGCTTCGGCTTCTGAACAACATATTAGATATAAGCAAGGTATTTTACAGCATACCCGCCTCAGAATCTTAAACTTCATCTCAGCTATTCAAAATCTGATTTGTGAAAATTTCTCAAGGTTGAATCAGGAAAACTTGTGCTAGAAGAAGCCGAATTTGACCTGGGGAAAGAATTAGAGGGGCTCATTAGTATGTTTTCAGTTCAGTGTATCAACCACAATGTGGAAATTGTTATAGACTTATCAGGTAATTATAGCGGAAAATAAAATACATAACCTTTGACTTAAGGAGATTTGTGAAATTCTGACACACCTTTGGTGATTTTTTCTCTTTTCTGAAGATGATATGCCAAACTTCATAAAGGGAGACTCTGCACGAGTTGTTCAGATTTTTGCCAACTTGATCAGTAACTCTATTAAGTTCACAACATGTGAGTTATTATGAACATTGAGAATCTTCTAAACCTAATTTAGGAACAAGTTAAAGAGGAGTACCTTCTTACTTTTCAGCTGGTCACATAATTCTACGAGGATGGTGTCAGAGATTAAATACTTCCAAGACGGGGAAGTTCCAGTACAATAAGGAGTTGCGAGGTGCATTCAAGAGCATATTCAGTCTTCACGGACACAACGCTACAAGGGACTGCAAGAAGGATGGCAGGACTGTCTTGTGGTTTGAAGTTGATGACACTGGCTGTGGTAACTTTCTCTGGTTAAAGTTAGATCCATTGGTATAGCTTCTCCAGAATAAATGCTAAACTATTGAGATAATTTGCCACAGGAATTGATCCAAGCAAATGGGAATCTGTATTTGAAAGTTTCGAGCAAGCTGATCCTTCCACAACAAGAACGTAAGTTTAAAGCCCCAGTTTTTCTATTTACAGAAATGGCTCACCTCCAATTTTTTACGGCAATACTTCTGCATATTCTGAGACATTTCAGGCATGGTGGTACTGGTCTGGGCTTATGCATTGTCAGAACACTGGTTAGTTCTTTTGCAACATATATACATCAACAGTGTCCCATGGTTAGTTCTGCTAAGATTCAAATCTAAACTTTATGTCCTGCCAACAGGTCAAAAAAATGGGAGGGGAAATCAAAGTAATAAAAAAGAATGGACCTGGGACTCTCATGCGACTATGCCTGCTCCTAGGCACAATAGGAGAACCTGCGCAAGAGCAACAAAGACGATTAGACTATGAGGAATATAAAATTGCAGTAAGCAAGGAGATACTATATGTCCAAACAAAGCAAACTACAGGCTTAAGTAACCTAGAGATTGACCAAAGTAAAAACAAATGTTTACGCAGGTTTTACTGGCAATAAGCGGCAATGTAGGTAGACAGACAATGTCAAACTGGTTGCTAAACATTGGAGTGGCTACCTGGGAAGCATCAGAGTGGAATGAGTTAACGGAATTCTTATCAGAAAATTTTCATTCGAAAAGGCTTGTGTCATGTCCCAACAGCTTCCTAAAAGATCAGACTAATAAAGGCATGTCAGCAGAAATGGAAGACATGGAACGAGCAGTTTTCATCATTGTAGTTGACTTAGGATTACTTGACCTGCGGACTGACATATGGAAGGAGCAACTAAATTTCCTGAACAAGTATCGCGACAAACTAAAGTTTGCATGGGTGATTAGCCATGACACATCCAATGCCGTAAAGCTTGAGCTGCGAAGAAAAGGGTATAAGTTGACAGTAAACAAGCCACTGTACAAGGTGAAAATGACGCAGATACTGGATACTTTTCTAAATGAAAAAGTACCTGACATGCAAAATGAAGATGGGAGAACAGGTAGCCAAGTTTACGAATGTCATGAGATTTGTTCTGTTCATCCAGATGCCCACAGTTCTGATGAGTCAGAGATAGACATGTACACTGGATATGACACTCACGATGGAGATATTAATATCAAGACTGAATTAGAGACTACTGTGCATGATGATTCGGAACAGTGCATTGCAAGCTCTAGAAGGATATTTCACACAACAGATGACATGGAAAGAATTAAATTCAGAGAGCAAAAGCACAATGAAACACCAACCGTAAAGAAAGCTCAGGGGAGTTGCAGTTCTAATAAGGAAATAAATATACTGAAATCACTTGAAGGCTTACGGATAATGCTCGCAGAAGATACACCAGTTCTACAAAGGGTCGCAACCATAATGCTTGAAAAACTTGGGGCGAAGGTCTTAGTAGTTGGTGACGGCTTGCAAGCCGTGGAAGCTTTAAAATACAAAGTTGTTGATGAAGACAATCAACAGCTGATTTACAGCGCTGAATGCGCTGTAACTATCTGTGAAGCAAGCACACATCAAGCTCCATTTTACGACTTGATTCTAATGGATTGTCAAGTAAGCATATCTCTTTCATATAAATCTCTCATAAAAATAAATAATTGATACGAAATGAAAGAGATATTACCTTATTTTAAACTGGCCTTTCCATTCTATTCAGATGCCAAAGATGGATGGTTATGAAGCAACGAAAGCCATTAGGAAGTCAGAAGAAGGCAGTGGTGTACACATTCCTATTGTTGCTTTGACAGCCCATGCAATGTCATCTGATGAAGCTAAGTGTTTGGAAGTAGGCATGGATGCATATCTGACCAAACCCATTGACTGCAACTTGATGGTGTCCACCATTCTATCCCTAACAAAGAATCAATCAAAGACATGTTAGAAAAGAACCATTCAGTAACAATGTACGACATATAATCAGATACAAAATACAAACATCTTACACATACCATCAGCTCTAATGATTTCTTCCGCAACGTCTTCTGGCTTTTCCCTATCGCTTCTCTTCCGCAAACTCAACAATCTTCAGAACTTAGAGGACCGTATTGTAAATACTAAAATACACAGCCCTGCGAAATACGAAACATTGGAAATATGAATGGAATTTTGAAGTCCTCCAAGTTTACATGAGTTACAATTTAGACCCAGTTAAATTTATATATTTCTAATTTAGTCCGTGTGATCCGAAGAAAGAGAAGTGAAGTAGTCGTAAGTAGGTAACAATGGCGAGATACGATCGTGCGATTACGGTGTTTTCGCCGGACGGTCATCTGTTTCAGGTCGAGTACGCTCTGGAGGCAGTTAGGAAAGGGAACGCCGTCGTCGGGGTACGAGGTACCGACACTGTTGTTCTTGGCGTGGAGAAGAAGTCAGTCGCCAAGTTGCAAGATTCAAGGTCTTTTTAGCTTTGTTTTTTCCATACATTTTACTGTTTATTTCAATGAGTTGTGAATTGAGTTCAGGATCTGACTTTGATTAGGTTGAAATTATTGTTCTTTTTTAGTGTTTGATACGTTTAGGGTTGTTTTGTGCTTTCTGCTGTCACTGATGATTTTACAACTTATAGTTCGAGTAGAGCGATGAGTTGTATCATGGACTTTGTTGGTTTTATAAGCATAGTTGTGCTGTCGAACTGGATCTGTATAGTTAATATGTGATTAGAGTGATATGAAGTAGGTAAATACAGTTTCAATTATGTTTTGAACTTGTGTAGATTGGGTTGTTGTAAGAACTGTGTTGTATATAAATATCATCTTGATTATCCACCTGATATTAGGCTATAGAGAAGCTAAATTTTGTGTGAAACTTGGTAAATGACGCAATTTCAGCCTTTTTACATTAGAAGGTCACTGATTGTTTGTTCTTTTTGCAGAAGCGCCAAGAAAATTGTGAATCTCGATGATCATATTGCACTTGCTTGTGCTGGGCTCAAGGCAGATGCTCGCGTTCTGATAAATAAAGCCAGGATAGAATGTCAGAGTCATAGGTTGACTGTTGAGGATCCGGTTACTGTTGAATATATAACTAGATACATTGCCGGCTTGCAACAAAAGTACACACAAAGTGGAGGTGTGAGGCCATTTGGCTTGTCCACTTTGATTGTTGGTTTTGACCCATATACAAATGTGCCCTCGCTATATCAAACAGACCCTTCTGGGACATTCTCGGCTTGGAAAGCTAATGCAACAGGACGAAACTCCAACTCAATTAGAGAGTTTCTTGAAAAAAATTACAAGGAGACTTCTGGACAAGAAACAGTGAAGCTTGCTATTCGTGCACTGCTAGAAGTAAGTTTCGTTCTTTATTCTGCCGACATTAGTTTTTCACATGAACTGACTCTTAATGATATAGATATCTTGTTTTTCTTTATTCCAATTTTGTGTGCACTCAATTTTATGAATTAATTGATTGAAAAGAACATTATTAGAATTTTAGCAAGCTTTGAGGTTTATCTAAGAAGTGTTTTGTTTGAAGTGATGGCCCGTGGATTATTCTTTGTTCAATGTTATTTTATGGGTGAAACAAACTCAGGGATTTGTTTTACATTACTGTTCAAACGAACATTACATTCTGATGGTTTCATTTTGAAGCATTATTTGCTGTGTTGTTATGTTACTGTTTCATGTATCACAACTCTTAGTGCTCTAAGTGGAGGTGTTTTGTTTCATAGAACCATGTCTTACTTTGTAGGTAGTTGAAAGTGGAGGGAAGAACATAGAAGTTGCAGTTATGAGCAAAGAGCATGGTCTGAGGCAAATGGATGAGGCTGAAATTGATGCACTTGTCGCAGAAATTGAAGCAGAGAAGGCAGCTGCCGAGGCTGCAAAGAAGGCCCCTCCTAGAGAGTAGAGACAGAAATTGATGTGACTTTTATTTGCTTGTATTACAATTATGATACCAATGTTCAAGATTTGCAAGTTACCAGAATTTTATTCAAGCTTAATACTATTTGGACACGTTTCCCTTTCCTTTTTGCACCAAAATTAATTTTGCTTTATCTTTCTCTCTCTTCGGCCTCCTCCTTTCTCTTCCGATTCATCATCTCTTTCCGCCGCCCCTTTATGCTTCGCCCGAAGTATAGATGTTAAGGGTTTGTGCTAATTGAGTGGATGTCTTCGTGATGAGGCTGGCTGTAGGTTGTTTTCCTTGGTACGCGACGAGGGCCGGTTCTCCGATTCAATCTTTTACCGCCCTTGTCGTCGGCTGAGTCTTTGCTACTACTGGGTGTTGTCCACTTCAGTCTCTGGTTCTCTAGTTCAATCTTGGCTACTCGTTTTGTGTTGTGCCGGCTGTTTGGATGTTTTCGTCGGCTCGTCCGCTGGTGTTTCTGCTGGCGGTGAGGGCTGCGGCATCTTTCGGTGGCGGCTTGTTTTGGCTTTGTCATGTTTATGGTGTCCCTTCTGTGTGTGGTGGTTTTGGTGGAGGCTGCTGGTCTGCTTTCCGTGGAGGCTGCTGGTGGCTGGATTTGCAGTTGCTGGCGGCTGCTTCCGGTTGACGCTGCTTTCGGTTGCGGCTGCTGGTCGCATGTCTGCCAGCCTCTGAGTCTGTGGTGGTGTGATGTTTGGTGGCGCCAGGTGGTCGGCACTTCTGGCTGGTGTTCGGTTGGTTGGCGTCCCTCGGTGGCGCTAGGTGGTCGGCACGTCTGGTTGGTTTCGGCGCGGTCGGCGTTCGGTGCGGTTGAATGTAATTCGGCAACGTACACGTGTCACTTATTTTTCTGAGCTACGTGCAATCATACGCATTACTATGTCGCTGCCACGTGGGGTGCATCATCCTGATCTTTTGCAAGATATTATGCTGTGTTCTTACGGTGCCGTTTTGCTCAATTGCTCAAAAATAGTTCATGTCTGCTTCCCTTCCGAGATTATCTTTTTGAAGGTTCAAAGTCATCATTATTTTATTATCACTGCTGTCTCGGACGATAGTCTTCATGGACGTACTTTAATTTCAGTCTATTTGTTCGCTTATTTTTGGGTACCGAGGCAAAGCACTCGGTTTAGTCATTATTTTTCACTTTCTTAGTTATCTAGACTAGACTGAGTCAGACTAACTTTTAGTTAGCCTTTCAAGTCCTCGAAATGTACCTTTGGCCTTTGGCTTTTAATCAAAAAAAAAAAAAAAAATTTTGCTTTGATAATTTGTTTGATGTATCATCTACTTCATGTAATAATGATTATTGATTCCATTTAAAAACCTTCTGTACCGACAAAAAAGTTTCTTTTATACAGTACTCCAACCAGTGATTAAACCTAATCCCCTAGAACAACAAATCCCATCGACTTGCTGAATTAGGAGAAGCTAGAAAGAGTAGATCTGGGATTTCTTAAGAGGTGCAATTCTCTTGGGAGCAGTCCAATGTGCGGTACCAGTGGTGCTGGTCTCATATCTTCCGACATTTAATAAGGCTGCTCAATGGATACATGATCCATGGATGCTAGTATGCCACCACATAGTTTCAATTTATGTACAAATTTGTGGGGTGCAAAATCTCACCAATCTTCTATTTCATCCGCAGATTCTATGGTTTCATCGTCTTCATCTATGTTCAAAGCATCTGACTCATTCACGATACTTCCCCTTCCATGTATTGTTGTCCAAGGAGCTGCTTCTTTAGCATCATTGCGATTTAACAACTTGAGCACAGGCATGTATTCTGTAGCCAAAGTTGTTGTGTTGGACAAGCTACATGACTCTCCTCTATCAAGCCTCCGCTTTAATAAATCATACTGCATTGTCAAAAAGCATATACAGCGTCAAAAGTACAACAAATAGAAAAATAGAATGAAGTTTTATATAGCAACTACAACCAACTAAACACTGAGAAACAGACATTAGAGAATACGAGTTATATGCTATTTCAGTAATGCCATATGCAAACCTTGTTCCTAGATAACAATTGCTCAACCTGCCATAACTTAGGGCGTCGAATGGAATGCCACCTGAATGAAATCAGTGCTGTCAGACCAAAAGGCAACCTTCACCAAATTATCAATTACTAGAAACTGTTTAAAACTCTACATAATATGAAAGTACATACCTCGAAGAAACTGGGTTTGAATTCCCAAATAAAACCCCACGACTAGCCACTGAAGCTGCAACTGACTGACCGAGGTTATCTGCCTCATGATTTCGAAACATAGCACTATGTACAGAAGCAAGAAGGTTGTCCGCGTCACTTAAATATGAAGCCACTGTCCACGAATCATCAATTGCTTCGTCATTCAGAAAATCCTGAACTGCAAGAATCAGGGGTTTGTTAAGTCTAACTTATGGAATAGCAAGCACACCTCACTCCCAGCTCAAACACTACAAAAGTTAATTAATGAACATATACGTCCCCATTTTTTCATGAATTAGCACAGTAACAAGCATAGCCAAGCATTCTTTCATCAACTGATATTCAGTTCATACGTTTATCAAAGATTAACAAAGAAACAGGTGAACATATGCGTTACCATTTTCATGCAAGAAATCTGTAATAGGCCTTGCTTGCCCATGTGCTTGACAAAGAATCTTCTCTGGAGCATCCATCTTCAGTGGTAGCCTGATGAACTTCTCATTCAATACAAATGCATCCTTATCTAGAGCACAAACAGAATACAAATGCGTGAATAAGCCAAACATTTTACTGACATGGTACTACAAGCTGGAAGTAAATCAACCATCGTTTAACAATGAAAATCTACTCCCTCCGTCCCATTTTGAGTGTCCCATTTGAGAACTTTCACGGTTTTTAAGAAAATTGAAAAATGTGAGATAAAAAGTAAGAAAGAGAATGAGTGGGATAAAAAGTATGAAAGAGATTGTAAATGTAGATGTAAAAAAGTTTCTAGTTTAGAAAATGGGAAGATCATTTTGGGACATCCAAAAAGGAAATGGGACACTCATAATGGGACGGAGGGAGTATTATACAGCAGCTCTCATAAAACAATAAGATCTAAATATGTAGTGCTATAGCCAGAAAAGAAGCCGATTACCAGTGAAAGAGCACTTATTTTCCAATTAATTAGTTTATTATCAGTAGGGTAACAAAATATGTCATGGGAATAAATGTCTAAATTATGTGGTGATTGTTAAGAAGATTGCATGAGATATATGTCATATTTACAAAGAATGCTAAAATTTAAAAGCACCGAAAGTCCATCACAACGATACTGTAAGACAAATTCAAAAATACCTATTACTGTGGTAGCTTGATTCTCTCTTTTGCTATGAAGAAACTTCCCCAATGCGTGAAATAAAGAAAGAGTCTCATCTCTGCCCATGGGCAGTAGAGACTTGTTTCCTTCATCCAGTGTTTCCTTTTTGCACGCAGATGGGTGGTTCGAGATGGATGCACGATAATAGTCTGAGTTGAGTTTCAAGCTAAAATATTGCAACGATGATATGGCATGTCTGATATCACCTCCACTGAGTTTTGCTATTAACTCAATCTGCTCAGTAGTCGCTTGACAGTACTCATGGCTGCATATTCTTGAAAGCACTCTCTTAATGGAATTTGTTGTGGCAGGGTTAAAACTCACCTAAACACAATTTATATTACTGACTGAACAAGAAACACATCAAAAATTGATTTAATTTGCAGAATTTGCAACCTTACAAGCACCCGCATTCTCTAAAGATGACTGCAGTTCTTCAACCCAGCGGCTACTGATATCTGCCGAATCACCTCTTTCATATTCAGTGAGCACAATAGCAGTAGGAATGGAAGCTGCTTGTACGAGAAATCGCAAACATTTTTTGAGCCTCTCAGAAGCAAGTTTTCCATTTACAACAGGAAGATCGTCAATCATGAGTATAGCTAATGAATTTTTCTGTCCATCGGTTAAAGATAGAGATCCATACTTTCTCATTCTTTCAACAAAATTTTCAAACTCATCCAACTTAGATGTGTAACGCATTCCTGAGAAACAAATATGTAAATGCGTTAATTTAGCCCTTAAACCAGCAAAATGAGCCAAGTCAACATGTACATGCAATCATGCACTAACAGAAAAGATAAGACAGCATTCGAATCAGCATAATGTAATCAAACCTTTTTATGCATGAAATGCAATAGTTGTAAATTCAAATGAAACAGGATTTTATTGCACAGCCAGTACTTGTTTTCATAAACAATGTAACCATATTCAGAATGATTGAAACAAAAAAGAAATGAATGATTAATGCTGCAACCTCCTAGTGTATCCAAATTCAGAATATGCGCTGAAATAAAATGTTATTTTAGGCCAGCGATTCAAAATAAAAGAGTATCGTACAGTCCCAAAACTATATACAAGATGCAACAAACGGTGAGTGTGGCTGAGCCAAAATGCAGTTATTACATGTTTAGATCGAAGATTAAAATCAGTAACTGCTGACAAATTTTTTTGAAATTTCATGTTACCTGCACTTGACATGTGCACATGTTCATGCCAGAGAGTTGGAGTGGGAGTGGTCCATTCACACACCTTTGCTCCTAGGTGAGATGCAATGGCTTGGATGGTTGCCTACAAAATTGAGCAAAACTAAATAAACAATTCAAGCACATGTTATAAACCATACATTTAACATTCAAATAGAAACTAATGTAGTTTGTTGCAGCTTACTTTCAATTTAACAATAAGATTTTCCTAGCTTACAAGCACAAAGATCACGTGTGTCTAGTCCAAAGCATAAACACATCATATTAGCTCTCATTTTAAAAGTAACAGAAAGAGAAACGGGGCCACTTACAGATTTTCCTATCCCAGCTTGTCCTGTAACAATAAGAACCTGACTGAGGCCAGGATCCTACAAGTAATGGAATAAAATCCCTGTGATAATTTTGTAAGCCAACCTCAAAGGCTTCTTAGATAAGACATTATTTACCATCTAGACTTTTACCTTACATGGCTTCAGTCGCTCCTGAAACCACAGTTTGACTTCTTCGACCTAATTATAAAATTGATCAAATATGCATTAGTATCTACCTATAACATAAGAAAATAAAACCTTATTCAATCCACATTACTTTCTTCTTGTGAACAGCAAGTTCATCCAATGAACGAGGCTTATATTTCTCTACCCACAGCTCTTTTTGTGCATTTCCTGTTTTGCATGAAACATTTCTAATCAGTTTGTAGAGAACACATATCTACACTAAATATACTCAAAAAGCAAAAGTAAACTACAATATTAGTGAACTGAGCTATTAAAGAAACTTATGCACACACTACCGAAAGAGCATACCAGCAGTTACTTTGAAGCCATTAAAACCCTCATCAAAATCTTCACAAAATAGACTCATCTGCATTATTTACAACAAATTAGCTTCAGATCAAACACGAGTGTATCAAACTAAAAGCGTCAAATGTAGGATGTACCTGATTGAATTCATTAGAATCCGTTCTACTCTTCAGCCTAGAAACTCGAGCCTTCTTCTTCTTCGTTCCCTTATTATTTGTAGACCGGTTAGAAGTGTTAGAATTTGTGTTCGCATTCCTCTTGCCTCTCGAGCTCCACGAAGAGCTCTTCTCATCGTCTGACGACGACGAAATGGAAATCGTGTTCCTCTTTCCCATCCTAATTAATTAAACCCTAACTCAGCTATCCAAACCCAGCCTCGGTTCCTTGAAATCCGAGCACAGCGAAGATCCAAAACCCTAAACGCTTCGACGACAGCAAAAAAACGGAGAGATTTTCGCGGGTTTTTTATCGATTGGAATTTGGGGTTCTTTGGTGAGTGAGGTGTGCGCAGGAAGCCACAAGACGGAAACTAACTGTGTTGGCGGTACACAAAATACTTGGTGGATGGGACATGAACCGACAACGTTTGGGTCACCAAACCCAACTCACCAACCTTCGTGGAAACCCATCTGCCCTCATCGATCGGACATCCTCCGTCAAACATGTTTTCTTCACTTCACCAACCAATTCACCCATCTCATCTCTAGCATAAATACAATTGAACTTAAATTAACCCCAAATCTCCACCTAACCCCAATGGCAGCCGCCTCGTCGCTCTCCCTCTCTTCCAATTTGGCCGCAGCCGTTGCTGACTCTGCGACTCGCAAATCAGCTCTTCTTCTCCGCCGGTTGGATTCCAATTCAGTGGCTTTTCGGGGTCCAATTCGGTTGATTCCTCATTGAGGGTATCCGGTGGTGGGAGGTTGAGGGTGTGCGCGAGTTCCGCTCAGGTGGTGATGGATGATAAGTCTGCGTCTGGGTCAGCCAGCGGGACTTCTAATCCGACTGTTGTGGAGGTGGATTTGGGCAATCGGAGCTACCCGATTTATATAGGGTCTGGATTGCTTGATCAACCCGATCTTCTTCAAAGGTATTGTGTCCTCAAAAACTCATCTTTGATTTCACCAGCAACACTTACAGATTAGAGATTAGCTAGTGCGTACTTTGTTTACCTAATAGAATGTCATATGTGAAATTTTCTGAGGGATTACAATTTTCTAACAAACACAATGATTGGGAATCATAGGCATGGTCCACGGAAAAAGAGTGCTTGTGGTAACGAACACAACTGTTGCCCCATTGTACTTGAACAAAGTCATTCATTCGTTGACAGTGGGAAACCCGAACGTTACAGTTGAGAGTGTGATACTACCAGATGGTGAAAAATATAAAGATATGGTATGCTTGTTTTCAATTCTTTTTGAATATATATATATATATATATATTGTTGACTGTGTGCGGATTGCGTAAATGATGGAAGAGGGATGACTATTGACAGGACACGCTTATGAAGATATTTGACAAGGCCATTGAGTCACGGCTGGATCGTCGGTGTACATTTGTTGCACTTGGTGGTGGTGTCATTGGTGACATGTGTGGCTATGCTGCTGCCTCTTTTCTCCGTGGTGTTAATTTTATTCAGATTCCTACAACTGTCATGGCTCAGGTAAATAGCGCATCAAACAGTTTCCACATTGTTTCAATGTTTTCTCTTTTTAAATGCTATTTCATTATTGATGCAATATTTAGGTGGATTCTTCTGTTGGTGGCAAAACTGGGATCAATCACAGACTTGGCAAAAACTTGATCGGTGCTTTCTACCAACCCCAGTGTGTGCTCATTGACACTGACACGTTGAATACATTGCCAGACAGGGAATTAGCCTCAGGCCTAGCTGAGGTTATCAAGTATGGACTCATACGTGATGCTGACTTCTTTGAGTGGCAGGAAAAGAACATCAAACTTCTCTTGGCCAGGTAGAGTCTTCTTCTTTTTATCATTAGAAAAATCAAACCTGAGTGTTAGCTATTACTTTCTTCCGCACTGTATATTTGTGATAAACCATTCTTGCTGAATAAAGTGATGGCCTAAACTTCGGACACATGCATTTTGGGATTTATAAAGTATTGATATTTTCTAGATCTTTTGTAGGGACCCTGTTGCAATGACATATGCTATTAAAAAGTCTTGTGAAAACAAGGCTGAGGTAGTGTCTCTAGATGAGAGGGAAGGTGGACTGCGGGCAACTCTGAATCTTGGTCATACCTTCGGTCATGTAAGCATTTGCTTTATACTATTGATTCTTTAATATCAGATGTATTGTTCGTTCAGAAGCACAAAAGTATAATTTGATTTACAGATTGTACTATATGTCATGGTTGAAATAAGAATGCCGACCAGGTAATTTCTTTGATAAATCAATCATGTTCTATCTGCAGGCGATTGAAACGGCCTTGGGTATGGAGAATGGCTTCATGGAGAAGCTGTCGCTGCTGGCACGGTAATTCTAATATACTTTAGAGAATAAAAAAGTTATTTGTCATTCTACATATAGTTTATGCACTTGTTTTGTATGAGTTTTGTGTGAATACGCTGAGAAACACTGATTTTTTCAGGTCATGGCGGTTGATATGTCATACCGACTTGGGTGGATTGACGCGTCACTCGTTAAACGAGTTCTCAATATCCTAACTGAGGCCAAACTACCCACAACACCTCCAGAATCAGTTACAGTGGAAACATTCAAGTTAGTCATGGCGGTAAAAAATAATCAGCATTCATGTATCATTTTTCATTAAATCCTGAACATCAAGTCCAATGTAATCCCGTCTGAGTAAATATACAGGTTGACAAGAAGGTAGCTGATGGTTTGCTAAGGTTGATTCTCTTGAAGGGTTCTTTAGGCAACTGTGTTTTTACAGGAGAATATGACCGAAAAGTTTTGGATGAAACCCTCCATGCATTTGCAAAGTCACGTGTGTAAAATTTCATAATTATTATGAATTCAGTACTTATTCTACGTACTCTGTATTATGTTTACTTTAGTTATCTTTCAGTTCAACTCACAAAACTATGTTGATCAATGTATGTTCATTTTCTGCTATTGACCATACGTTATAGTAAATGATGCATTGTTGTGCTGAATCCTTTGTGTTTGCTGCATCTGACGTTGATGCTCTAGCCCTAATTTATCAGGTGCAAACCACCACAAAAAGTCGACCACAAATGCCAAGGAATTCGATAACAAAAACACAAAGCTACAAACTATACAAATTTACACACAATATCATCATATCAATTAAGAAGTAATCAAAAAGAGACTCATGTTTCGGTAACAATCTTAAGAGCCTTAAGCTTCAATCTATACCGTGGAGCCCTTGGAATAACCTGACTAGGTCCAAAGTGAAACTGTCCAGGACTGTCGGTCAACGGCGGACCATCATCATACACATAACCCACCAGCTTTCCACAGCTATTACATATCATCTTCGTCCTCTTCCGCTGAATTCCCCAATAATCAAGGGTTTCGAAAAAAGGACGGATTTTGTCCTCCTTTTGGAATCGGAACTTGGAGGAGTCGATTGATGAGAAGGATAGGGTTTTCTTGTTACCGGCTTCGAAGTAGAAATCGGGTGGGAAGAGGTAGACGGAGCTGAGGTTTAGATCGGCGCCGCATTCGTTACAAGCGTAGATGGAAGCCATCGATCGACACGGAGAAGGAACAATAGGACGTGTCACTGTGTCAGAATTGAGGTTAAAAAGTCAATGCGTGTGTCGGACTGCACAATTTTCTGATCGGTACTTATCAATTTATTAGGGTCTTAATTACAAAATTTTAAACGAAGATTCACAATCTATTGATTTTAAATCAATAATTTATTCAAAATTCAAATTACTTCATACAACTTTTTCAACAAATAATATGTTTAAGCGATGGTCAGCAAATTACAGGCGTATTATAATAATTTGAAGAAATGAAACTCACTTGCATTTAAAGAAATGAACGGTTGGATTTATAAAAAAATTATGACGTTTTGTTTAAAATCTAAACATATGTGTTCATGACTCACGGTCTCACACATATTTATATATCTTTCTTAAATTTACACCATTTGTGTATTAATTATGAAGCAATGATGATGATCACGTCTATTGTCTCAAACTTCATTGCACCAAATCTATATTTTCAATAATCATAAATACTACCTCCCTATCCTTTTTTTTGTTGTCCATAAAGATAAATTTCACAGTATCTAATATAGTTTGAGAGTAAAATATGTGATTGAGAATGAGTGATATACAGTGGGGGAGCCAGGAGCAAATATGAGGGTGGGCCAAAATTTACTATAGTTTTTTCTAATAATATGTGGAAAATACAAAGAAGACATCATAAAAAACTCAATTTATTAAACTATTCGCTTATAACACTCATCCGCGAGATTTCGTATGCGACCAAAAGGTCAATCGCAGTTCCAGGATCTCGCAAAAGAGGGGTTGGAAAAAAATTACACGTACATCACGAACAACGAATATATAATATACAGAAAGTGACATATTCATCTCATGGTTTATAATGAGCTAAACATTGCATTACGGGTTCAAATGACAGAGACACGCAATTTATATGGGTCCTCATATTAAAATCAAGTTGAAATATGTATTTTAAAGATTGTAGAAGTTTTTTATTATCCTTGATTTGTTGAATGTTATGCATTTAAAATCCGTTTGACTTAACTATTTCACTCGCACACTTATATAAAGACTATATGATACTCAAACGAGTTATTATAAGACTTATTTTCATCATTTATTAGTTACTATATGATTTTTCATTTTTTAATATAATATAAAAAATATTTTATAATTATTTTTTGAGAAACCGGACCCAATTTCAGGGAGGGCACGGACCTACCCTGGCCTGTGTGTGGCTCCGCCACTGGTGATATATAAAATTTAATAGAATAAGTAAAATACGAAATATGTGATTGAAAAATGTTTGAAAGTATACAAACATTAGAGCACATTTGTTGGAGTATAAAATATCTTGCAATTTTAGTATCAAATATGTATTTAGTTGAACAAATAATTTTGGTTTTTGTTTAAACGAACCTAAAATCAGGGGAATTTCATAGTGATAAAATGTCTTGCAATTTTAGTATCAAGTATATTTCTTTGGAACTAAGAAAGCTCCGGAAAGAAAGTTAAATTCTTCTGGAAGCTTAAACGCTAACCAAAGGTCATAATATTTGCTTGAAAATTATATCATGATTTCCTACCTACCACTACTAATCTGATTGTTAGAGGTCGTCACTTCTATGATGGTTGTGTGATTTATAGATATAAAAAGGAAACTGTGCTTCATGTTCTGTTGTAATGTTGGTGGGGCAGTTCTTTTTGGCATCATATGAATATACATTGTTTTTTCTTGACATTTGATTTCTTAAATTCAGGGGACTGATTATGGTTTTGTTGGAATCATTATACTCGTGATGACTTTATGAATTATGATCATAGAGAGGAGTCATCAATTTCTGAAGATGCAACCTACTCGGTTAAACAACAATGAACTCGTAGTTTTCGAATCCATATTAGTACTATTGTAATTGAATTTGGAACTGATTGAAAATGAAATCACTAGTTAGCAATTGAAAGATCATAGTTCATGCCGCAGGGGTGGCCAAATGAGTTGAACATCTTCCTACATTACATACAGGGCCCAGGTCCGCTCTGATACCATTTTAAATTGCAAGCACATACTGGATCAATCCCCAGTTTGACCCAAAAGTCGACTTGTAGGTTATAGTTCATGATTCAATATATACTTAACAATTTTCAATCATTTACTCGATGTGAGACAACTTGTCAGCTGACATTCTTTACTATTCAACACTATTCAACATCTTGTTGTGGAATCAGATTGTGTCGATGTATTTAAATCCATAATGCAAGGTGTAACCCATTGTGAGAATGCTCATAACAAACTTCTATTTATCTGCCAATCCATGGAAAGGATCAAATCTTGAAAATAAACTGAGTTGCACCAAAAGCAAATCCTGCACAAATACTCTTAAAAAAGGCGAAATTTCAATCATGGAGTTGATAAACATAGATGCTATTCCACTGTTTCTTTTAAAATTTCTCTAGACTAGCTCTTTGATTGTTTCGTTTCTAGAGGTATACTTTTGGTGTTTTTCGAACGGTCTACAACTGTTAATTTATATCCGAAACTACGTAATTTTAATTAAAAATTCATTCAAAATTACGTAAAATTATAATATAAATCTTCAAAACTACGTCACTTGATGATACTCGCAATAAATAGGTGCGCAAAACTATATCGAGGTCCAAAAAAATGCCGACAGACAACTACTACTAGTACTGACTGTGTTTCAATAAGGTTGAAATTAGTACAATATGACACATGCAATTCTGTTCAAAAACTCCTTTCTTTCTAAACTCTTCTTCACCTTTCCACTTTCAATCGCGCTGTAACTCGCCGGCGACGACTTTTCTTCACATTCGATCGAACCAATTTCCGTTGTATTGAATCAAATCGATTGTTGTTGTAATTATTCGATTGTACAGATGGGAGAAGGATCGGTAGGCGCTGAAGACGTCCCGATTTACCTCCACGGAGACTTGGACCTTATCATAGTCGAAGCGCGGAGTTTACGGAGTATGGATTCCGCCTCTGAGCATCTACGCGGCTGCTTTACTTGTCAGTCTTTTAAATCCAATCGGCAAGGTCAAGATGAACCTCTCAGACGTGTTGTTGGACATGGAAGTAGAGAAGATAGGAATAAGCTTCTCCTACACGCTAAAGTCATTCACACTCATAGTGATCCTTATGTCACTGTTAATGTGCCTGGATCTACTTTGGCACGCACACGAGTTATTTCGAGTTCTAAGAACCCTAAGTGGGATGAGCATTTTAATGTGCTTCTCGCGCATCCTTTAGTGCATTTGGAGTTTCAGATTAAGGATGATGATGTGTTTGGATCGCAGTTGATTGGGACTGTTCTTGTTCCGGCGCGAGGGTGATTTCTGGAGAGTCTATTGATGAGGCGTTTCCGGTGATTGATTCTACTGGGAAACTGAGGAAAATAAAGATGGAGCTTCATGTAAAGATGAAGTTCACACCCTGCGAACAAAATCCGATGTATCACCACGGCATTGCTGGTGATCCGGAGCACAAGGGAGTTAGGGATACGTATTTTCCTCTGAGAAAAGGTGGGTCTGTGAGGCTGTATCAGGATGCACATGTTACTGACGATCTGCTTCCAAGGATTGAGTTGGATGGAGGGATGTTTTATGAGCATCAAAATTGTTGGGAAGATATATGTTATGCAATATGTGAAGCTCACCACATGATAAACATTGTGGGATGGTCTGTTTATCATAAGATTAAGCTTGTTAGGGAGCCTACAAAGCCACTGCCCAGGGGTGGAGATTTGACTCTCGGCGAGTTGCTCAAGTATAAAACTCAGGATGGTGTTCGAGTATTGCTGCTTGTTTGGGATGATAAAACATCTCATGATAAGCTTTTCCTCAGGACGGTATGAAGAACTTTTCTTGCTTTTATGATTGTGGTATTGGGTTAACTCGTCACTCTTATGTCATACATCTTTTTGATAAGGTCTAAAAGAAACCTTTTACTAGTGCTTGTAATGCCAGTTGCTATTATCACCACTTAACTTTGGTCCTTGTGGGTTTCCTTTTTAATGATTGTCAATTGTTTAAACTTTAAAATATTACTTCTTTGATGATGACATTCTGTCCCAGCCCGACTTGCCTTCTTTCAGTGTTTGATTATAACACTTCCATTGGTAATATTGTATATTCTCAGGGTGCAATATATTAATGTAGTCAGAATTTCAGAATTAGAGAGCACATTTAAAAAAGGATACTGTAGGATTATACACGTGTATTCGTTGTCCGACCATTTAGGATCAATAAAATGGCGTGTATTTTTAGCAGAACAAGCCCCGCAGTTGTTCTAGTTTTGTATGGCGATAAATCACCATTCAACATTCATTAATTAATTTTTGCTTCAATTATTTCAGGAGGGAGTAATGGCAACTCATGATGAAGAGCTTAAAAAATATTTCAAACATTCTTCAGTTACTTGTGTGTTGGCACCGCGGTATGGAAGTTCCAAGTTAGGATTTATTAAACAGAAGGCAAGTCTTATTAGGCTTAATAATTAGTTCCACATAAGAATATTGAAGTTAAAATATTTGGATGCAATCTTAAACTTCTCATGTTCTTTATATTGTTGGCTATGCCAAATTCTTTTTAGTTAAAGCATTAGCTAGTTTTATTTTATAGACCTGACAATCAGTTCTCTTACGTGGTATCATTTAACCAGATTGTTGGAGGTATCTTCACACACCATCAGAAGTGTGTTATTGTAGATACACAGGCACCCGGTAGCAACAGAAAGATAACATCTTTTATTGGAGGGCTTGATCTGTGTGATGGCCGTTATGACACGCCTAAGCATCGCCTGTTTCAGGACCTCGATACTGTATATCAGGGTGATTTTCATAATCCCACCTTCTCGGTGAGTAGTAAAATCCTCGGTTCGGACTTATTTATTTTTTGCGAAATTACTTCCCAGGATCAAAATTGCCCTGAATGATGAACAGTTTTTCGTGTGCATCTTTTGGAGTGTTGAAACAATGAAACCATTAAAACATATCAATAGAACCCATCCAAGAATCCCAGACTCACAATTAAAAAGGTTACCATCAGGAAAACAAACCAAGCATGTTAAATGCAGAACTTATTCACCAGTGATTTTTGAGATTTAACATTAAAATTTCTGTGCTTTTAACACGCCTTTTTATCAATATATTTCACTGTTGTCATAGAAAGCATGAAGCAAAGTTTCTCTTTTCCTTACTATTTATGGTTCTGAATCTGACAGTAAATAGCCAAACCATTTGAATGCCTTAGGGAGGACTCAAGGCACCAAGGGAACCATGGCATGACCTGCATTGTAGATTAGAAGGACCTGCCGCTTTTGACGTCCTCATGAACTTCAAACAACGCTGGGTGAAATCAACGAGGTGGAAAGAATTTGGAAAGCGGATTAAGAGTAAAGCGAACTGGCATGCTGACTCCCTTATCAATATAGAACGCATTTCGTGGATTATCAGCCCTCCAATACCGGACATTATAGATGACATTATTACATGTATTCCAAAAGAAGAACCATCTGTATGGGTCTCCACGGAGGATGATCCTGAAACCTGGCACGTTCAGGTGTGGTGTTATCTTGTTTCTGCAGAATTAATTGCGTTTTGTTTACTTTGAAAAGATTTAGGAAAGATTAATTGGGTTTCACAAAATTTTCAGATCCTCCGGTCCATTGACTCTGGATCACTTAGAGGCTTTCCCAAAGACTGGGATACTGCGAAGTCCTTGGTTTGCTTCATCATATTTAGTCATTATTTATTCATATTTTCTTTTATTTTTCAAAGTCATGAAACCATGTTTTCTCTAGCATTTCACTCTCTTGTGATTCAGCAACATAACAATATAAAATCTGTATTTTCAGTATAATATCAACTGACAACATGCAATCTATTGTACTGCAGAATCTCATATGTTCAAAGAATTTGGTGATCGATAAAAGCATCCAGACAGCATACGTACAGGCAATCAGATCTGCCAAGCATTTTATTTATATTGAAAACCAATATTTTCTTGGGTCTTCATATGCATGGCCATCCTATAAAAATGCAGGTTTCTCTATCACATTTAACTGACCATTTGCTACCTATTTGTTTTTGTGGCTCACTATTTATATTTTTTATGTTCATTAGTTGAATGAACTATGTGGGAAAGAATTGAATTGCTACCAGACCCTTTTTGCTCTACATTGTCTGGAGTCCCAGTATGCTTAATTTGAATGTGGTAACCAATAAAACATGTGTATAGAAAGCTATTTAACCAATTCGGTTTCAGAAGATGAGTTTTGAATGTTTTCTGTCTAAAACTTTAAGAATCTGCGTTCATAAACAATATTTGAGTTATTTTTTTTTTCACTGAAGTACTACACAGCCTATTTCTCAAGGATACGAAGGACGTCTTATCTCTAAAGTTGTTTGATTAATGGTCGTGTTTGAATGAATATGTTGTTTGGGAATTGTATAATGCAGGAGCTGACCATTTGATTCCGATGGAGTTGGCTTTGAAGATTGTCAGTAAAATCAGGGCGAAGGAAAGATTTTCCATCTACATAATTATACCAATGTGGCCGGAGGGTGATCCAAAAACTGCAATAGTTCAGGAAATCCTTTATTGGCAGGTAATGCTCTATAATCTGACTGGTCTATACCAATTGCTCTTTTTAAACGATCAAATCTAGGATAACGTAACGCAGCATGGTTTAGCTTGATGTACATTGCATTTTTCCTGTGTCCAAAATCTGGAGTGGATCATAATGCAAAATAGATTTAGTTAATAAAATTAGTCTCATATTTGTAATACAAATCCAGAACTCCAAAAATTCTAGTAGAAATAAATAATCAATGAAATTCACATCTGTGGGTATACTGTATAGTATGTGCTTTCATGTTCAGATATTACAGCTGGAGTTGTAAAAGCTTTATTGCTTATAGGGTTATTTACAGATGACCACCCGCATAATATGTCATATTCCATGCCACCACCTCTATATTGTAATATTACGTTCGACCACCTTTATAATTAAAAACTTTCCAAAGAACCACCTCAGTTAACGGCGGTTAACGGAGAGGTGGTTAAATAGAAACAAAATTGATTATAAAGGTGGCGAAGTGGAAACATATTTATTATAGAGGTGGTTATCCGTAATAAAAATACTATTATTATATTAAAAAATTAATATATTTAACGGTAACGGTGACAGTACAGTGCGTGGGTGGTTGATTGGAAATTTTATACTTATAAGGGTGGTGGAATGTATTATTACAATATAGGGGTGGTTTGGTGGAATATAGCATATTATACGGGTGGTTATCCGTAATTAACCCTTGCTTATAATATCGCCAAGCTAGCAGAAGAGTCTTACAGTTTATTTGTCTGCTCCAGTTTATTATAACTCATTTTTTATATAATGAAACTCTAAATGCTCCAATCTCTCAGTCTCAGACAATGGAGATGATGTATAGGCTTGTAGCTCAGGAACTCAATGGTTTAGACTTGCCAGGTGTTAATCTGCTCGATTATCTTAACTTCTACTGCCTTGGGAATCGAGAAGAAATTCCGCCAAAGGTGTTAGCTGAAACGGATGACAATGACCAAAATGGAGGAATAAGGTAGGTTTCAAATGCACGTTACAGACTGTATTAAACAGCATTTGTTATGTTTCTGTTTTGGTTAAATATTCAATTACAATTAGTTTCAAGGGGATGTAGCTCAGATGGTAGAGCGCTCGCTTAGCATGCGAGAGGTACGGGGATCGATACCCCGCATCTCCATTTGAAGATTATTTTTTATTTTCATTTATAAATTTTACTCAGATGATCTTTCAGGTTACTGATTCATTCAAGTATCAAAGGTTTATGATCTATGTTCATGCCAAAGGCATGATTGTTGATGACGAGTACATCATAATAGGGTCTGCAAACATTAACCAGCGCTCCATGGCCGGTACTAATGATACAGAGATAGCAATGGGGTCGTATCAACCACACCATACATGGGCCTCAAAACAAAGACATCCACATGGCCAGGTTTGTACTTATCAATTATTTTCAAATACCGCTGAAAAATCATTGCGACTTTATTATTTAAACTTTCGCTTTTTACAGCAGTATTTCATTAAGAGTTGGGAATTATTTTGCATTCACAGTTGAAATTTCAGTTCTGCATGTTCCTTGTTACAAACATCTAACAGTTATGCATGTTCCTTGTTACCTGTAGATATACGCATTTAGAAAATCACTCTGGGCAGAGCATCTTGGCATGCTATGTGAAACATTTGAGAAGCCGGAAAGCTTGGACTGTGTGCAAAAGGTAAACGAAATCGCTCTAGATAACTGGAAAAGATTTACAGATGAGAGTTTCTCTAGCTTACAAGGGCATCTCCTCAAGTATCCTATACAAGTTACATCAGAAGGCATGGTGTGCCCTCTGCCCGATTTGAGAACTTTCCTGATGTAGGTGGAAGCGTTCTTGGCTCATACTCTGCAAAATTTCCTGGTGTGTTGACTACCTGAATGTAGACTAGTAATTGAATTTTAAGAATTGCCTTGTGAATGTGTGTTGAATGTGGATTGCCATGAAATTAAGTGTGATTCTTCATATGTGCAAGGTTAATTATTGAACCTATATTAAGGTGATAGACACGGAAAAGTTGAAAGTCCTTAATTTGTCGAGTACATATGATTCCTCATTCAGGCCAAGTTTGTCTCTCCGTCAGGGTTTAGGATGCTGATTTGTCGCGGGCTGAACTACACCTTTCAGCGGAACCACACCCAGCTATGATTTGGCTTGACTGCATTTTAAGGGACTTTATTTGTTCGTGTCTGTATGCAGCCAGAAGCATCTGCTGCTCTTTCCCATTGCTTAATTTTTTAATACTGCTCGACAAGTTTCAAGGTGTAAAATGTAGGCGACCGTGAGTCGTGACACCATTTTTAAAACGCAGGAATCACTGTAGAACTTTACGATACAACCAGCATCAAATAAAAGGACGAGTGCTTGAAGATAAGGTTTTTATCAATGAACTGTAATACGATGTGCAGACAACATTCGATATGCCTCATGGATTAGTAGTGTAATGAAACAAGGATTTATTGAAGCTTAGAAAAAATGAACTGAACACATACTCCACAGAATAATAAGCACTATTCCTAAAATACAACTTAGAATTTCCAGACTTACGCTACCTCAACTATTAATTTGAAAAAATATACCGTGTCTATATATTCATCGATTTATTCCAACAACAGGATAATTACATAGAAAAGCATATGGTCAGAGTAGTGAAGGTCTGAAGGATGGTCAGGGTAGGCTACTTGAATTTGCTTCTCTCACTTCATAAAAACGAGCATGCCTATGTAAAGAGTCGGATCATAAGTTTGCTAACCCTGGTAGATAGGACTAACCATGGCACTATTCCAACCTGCATTGACAGACACGGTCATGCCATCAATAAATATAACTCGAGCATCAAATTGATGAAAATACATATGACAAACTGAAAACCAGTCTAGGAATTTATGTGACATATTCTGCTTCTCATTCTTAAAAACGTCAAACACATGTTTTAGTGTAAATTGAATGTTAATATGGTAACCAGGATTATTGTTTACCAGAACATTGTCATTCAAATAGCCACCACCTCTCCATGACAGAAGCTTACCTGCAAATGGTAGAATATTACAAAACTATCATTCTGGAACTGTTTAGTCATTTTTCTCACAGTTACGTTATACTTCTATTATAGACTTAATTTCTGACTGAATTCGATCGCTACCGAGTCCAGCAAATCAAGTCAACACTTAACGAATATGAAAACAATATAAATGGCATTACCGAAGGGCTGAACAAGTTGCCTTGATATAACAGCAACATGAAGCTTCCAAAACCAGCATATTAGAAAGAAATAGGTGACCACCTGCAGAAAAAAGTGATAAAAACAGGTTTGAGCAAATAGAAACTGAAAATAACAAACAAGGAGAACTAGTTTTAGAGTGACCTTCACTATAAGCAGGATTTTCAGATATGAATCGACCAAGGAATTCTTTTCCTTGCTCAGTGATTCCTGATCTGAAGAATAATAGAGTAGTTAGAAGGACCTAAAAACACTAATACCTAACTTTCAAACAGTAGAAACCGGGCATTACCACATTCCAGCATTAAAAGGATAAAATTAGAATGGTTTTATAGAAAAAACCGAATCGTATTTGGATATAGAAGTAATCGGAATAAGCAAACTGATCTAATATACAAACAAAACTTGAAACACAGATGTGAATCATCCTCCACTTTGAACCAATTCAGCCTGTTAATAATCTAGAATAATATTCAATTCCTGATATTACATTGCCTCTAACTAACAATAAACTGAAATAGGATTTCATAGCTCTAACCCGCTCGATACATTTTGAGACATAGCTAACTGAATTTCCACTGGTGACTAAATGTAAAATAAGAAAAACTGAATTTCCACTGGGAAACCCTAAACATTTGCAAAGTAATCTGAATATTAAACAGAAACATACATTTGACCAATTCCTTCTCTTTTGCTGCAGCCATTCTCCTTAGTTTAGCAGCTTGAGCGAATGTGGATGGTCTGGACACAATTGTAAAAATATCATCCCATGATTCTATACACATGTTTGAAAATATTATTTCATAACTCAGTTGTTCCTAATTAAACATTAAAATAAATTTTTTAACTCAGACGGAAAATTACATCATTCTCACCAAACCATAAATTCAGAAAGAGTTGCTATCATCTTAAAAAAATCCAAAAGTATAAACAACAACGAATGTGCAAGAAAAACTCACTGCGAGAGAGTGCTAGCCTCTTTTAACAGTTGCTTAATTTCCCCACGCAGCTGAATTTCCTCTGGACTCTTTCCTCCCTTCTGAAAAAACAAAGTCAAAATTAGGTATTACATTACACAAATTGATTCTAATTAAAGTTGCATAATTTACGAATGCGTAGAGATTTTGAAAACAATAGAGACTAAAAAGTGATGGCGGTTAGGGGAATGTGGTGGATCCATACCTTCTTGATATCGTCAAGGTATTTGGAGATGAACTGGAAAGCAGAAACGATGATGAAAATAACAGGCGCCGCGAGTGAGCTTTGATGCGATGTTTCTTCTACCATTCTTTTTTTTGTCTTCTCCACCTCCACGTCGATGATCGTCGTCGTCGTCGGAAATTAATCGGAGATCTGCGGAGAGAGTCCGGACTTCGTACGATTTCGATTGACCCCGATCTACTCCAGCCCAAATATATATGGGCCCAGCTAAGTGTATATGGGCCACAAGACTGCCCTTCAACTGTTGCTACGTGGACAGATTTATCAGAACCGGACCGAGTGGACGGTCTGACTTGTTCGGTTCAGATGTTGGATTGGATGCATGAATTATGATCCCATGCTGCCTACAGCATTTTGCAGCCAAACTTAAAAATGACGTAGTTTTAAACACTATCAATCAAAACTGCGTCGTTTGTAAAGGGTTCATTAATTTTGAAATTGGGTTTTAGAAAAACTACGTCGTTTTAAATTACTTTAAACTACGTCGTTTTAAGTTTATAATTTAAAATTCAAATTTTGAATATTGACTGTATATAGCTGTAGGCTGTACGGGATCCGGATCCTTGGATGCATAGCATTTTTAATTGGCCCGATTGATGTAGAGTTTTGATTTTTGGAGAAATTTTATTTTTAAACATGTGAACATATTTTCAAATTGTAATTTTTTTATAATTTAATGAAAATAATTACATATATAAGTAGGGAAAGTATCATGTGGAACTCTCCTTTCCATGGATTCATGGATCCCCCTTCATCACCGTTGATTGCATTTTTTGTGTGCACCAGATTGTGCCACATGTTTGCATTTTTGAAATGCACACGTGAAATGCACATGACAAATGCACACGTGAGTTGCACATGCTCATTAATGCGCTGGCACAATCTGGTGCGTCCAAAATGCAAACAGTAAATGCAATCAACGAATGCAAAGAGGGATCCATGGATCCATGAAAAGGTGGGGGTTCCACATGATATTTTTCCTATATAAGTAAATGAATTAATAATGAGGACAAATCATATATCTAGTTGCATTCATTTCGTACAATTAGATAAATGATGAATTAATAAAGTATACGAATACTTGAAAATGACGATTATATTAATCATTAAATAATGATAAAAATCAACGATTGAGATGATTTTTCTACCTCAAAATGACTTTATAGTCGGGTACTTTTGTATGTCTAAAATTCAATGATTTTCTTCAAAGTGAAAAAAGAAACAAATGAAATCAGGAAATAAATATAAAAAATTAAAAAAGCAATAAATTTTATAAAAATTCAATCTATTGGTTGGTAAGAGAAGCATCTCCTCTCATTCATTCTCTTGCCCTAACCTAAACACACACAAACCCTAATTTCAATTTCGCCGTTTCTCTCTTCTCTTTCCATCATCTCCATCATACCCATTTCACTACAGAGCAGGAGGTACTCCTCTGCTCATCCATTTCCTCGACCTCATCCTGTTTTTTCATGTATTTATTTGAATGCCCATTTCACTCAATCATTCATGCAATTGCTTCTTCACATTTTCGCTTTATTCGATTGAATATGAGCTTCTTGTTGCTGTTTCGCTTCATTGGATGTGGTGCTTGTGGAATTTGGTTGGCTTTGACTCTCGAATTGAATTGGAATCTGTTTTTGTGGTTACTGTGCACCTGAATTAGTTGATGCTGATTTTGTTGTATGATAATTGATTTGTTTTTTATTAGCTAATGCTTTCGATCCGAATTCGGTGTGTTGAAATCAATTGGAGGTTTGATGATGACGTTTGGATTTTAGGGTTTTGATTCGCTTTTCTTTTTTATTTCTGTAGTATATTGTCTGGTGAACAAAGTGATCAGATCTGTGATTTATGTTGAAAATAATAATTGTGAATTTGTTGGTGTTTGAGGGCTATGTGAAAAGTGAATAGATTTCAAAAACGTTGATTTTGAGGTTTAGTGTGGCATTTAATGCTGCCATAAAGACATGATTTGTTGATCACCATTCACCATTTCTTTTTGTGCAGTGGGCTGAATTTCGTTAAATTTGTTGGCTGGTGATCAAATGGAGGGTAATGTATGTGATTTTAGTAATCTGGATGAGGGTGTCCTTATACCCCCGAGGAAGAGGCTTTTGGCTGGGTTCAAGAAACACAATAGTAGTTACCAATCAAGTGAGTCGGCGTCTGCTTCACCTCCATCAACTGGAACTGAAACCTATTCCAAAAACCTAATGGGCTCCCATTCACTAGAAGAAATTGCTGAGAACTCAAATAAAACAGCTTTAGCAGCAGCTAAAGTTGCTGAAACTGCCAGAGCAGTTGCTGAGGAGAAGGCTGCCATTGCTGCAAGGGCAATTGTTGCTGCTAAGACTGCTTTGGATTTGGTGGCAGCATTTTATGAAGAAACCCCGGGAAGGGATAGTCGCTCGAAAAAGAACAAGTTTAAGAGGCCGGTTACAGTGCATTCTTCATACGAGAAGCATGATGAAGTTGAAAATGAGTCAACTGATGAAGAACAGTTACATCGAGTTATTTACGGAACCCCTGGGTTTTCTAAACACTCTTCCCCATCATCAATTGTTAGAAGCTACAAACATAAGAGACCCAAAATTTCTCATGTGGTTGAGAAAACTAAGATACCCAATGGGGTAGTCTTTGAAAGGGACTCATGTGATATGTTCAATGGTGATGCCACGTTAGACATCGCCGGTTCTAGTTGGAGAATGGACAGCAATGACATAATTACTCGAAGGATAAAAGCTCGGAAACAACTTATCCGAATGGTGGAAAGATAGGTAGACATAAGTTAAGGAATTATTGTTAACTATTTGTTGCGTAAAGACCCAAGGGAAACCAGTGAGGCAGCACTATTGATTCCTATACCATCAGTGGAAGCAGTGGACAAAGTTTTTAGTTAGCAACATCTCATTTCCTCGTATCGATCCATGTCCTTGTCCTGAATACTATTCTAGGCCACAGTTTGGAGATTTATAGACTTCAGTTCAAGGCACCCCTCAGCATGTGAACCCAATATAAAGGTGTGCAATCATGGGTGCCACATTTGCTACGGCGAGCCAGTGCGCCAGTTTTTCTGCGTTGATAGATCATAGATAATGACTATCAATAATGACCGAATCGCGGGCTTATTTGTTTCATTTATCCCATAATATCAATAATGTATTTTATCTTCAGCTTTCATTGTTGTAATGAACTAACACAGTAATTCAGCCGCTGCACCTTTGAAGTTAATATATCACACATTTTTGGAATTCTGTATAGACAAAATATTTCTGCACTAAACAGGGAGATGTCCACCGTACCTTAGCGTGTGTCGCGACACTGAAGATTGTGTTTTAATCAGCAGCGTTAGGTTGGGGTTGACTGACTTAACAAGACAAGTCAAACTAAATCCTCATGTTTGGTTTTTGTATTGTCTTGTCCCCAAACCACAAACCCTCTCCTTCCGACGACGGCGATCCCAAATCCACCACCATGTAAACAAGCCACGAATCTCATTAATCAAATCACTCGCTTCATCAGCTCCTTCTCCTCCTTTCAATTTTACCAATCGTCGCGTTTTCGCTAGAAATCTCTCCATTTGTCTATGAAGTCTTCAAGTCGCGGTCTGCTTCGATACCTGTGGTTTATCTTGGGTGTTCTGGGCGTAACTCATGCTGCTTCCCATGCCTTGAACATCAAATCTCTGCAGCAGTTGTCTGATGAAGACGCCTTTTCCATCTCCCATAGCCGTCCAGGTATTGGAATTGGAAGGTCCCTCAAGTCTCTTCCGCTGCGGTAGTTACCTATTCTTTTTCTTCTTCAGATTGTTACCAAATTAAATTGCTACACTTTGTTGTGCATTTGGCTATTTTTGTTTGAATTGCTCTTTTTTGTTGTAGGAAAAATGAACAAAATACTACCCTAACAGTTGCGCTGGATGGAACTATTGAATTGGTTGATATACATTCTGGGAAGACGCTCTGGTCTTATGAGACAGGGCTCCGATTTATTCCTCATTTCAGGCTCCGAAAAAGCTAAGTGCTGCTGATAAGGAGAATCTGTCTGCTGAAACATACTTTATAGATTGTGGAGAGGATTGGAGGTTGTATGCACACTACGGTACAGCCAAATGGGTATGATAATAATCTGTGATTGATATTAACTTATTCCTTATGTTGTTAGTATCTTAAAAATTAAAGCATATTTTCTCGAGCTTTCTCTGAAAAGGGCAATAATGCAGTGCTTGGCCACATGAATCAACATGCTTAGGCTGGTACCGTTAGTTTTTTAGATATTTCCATTATGTTGGTGGAAATGGAATAGATAATAGGGTTAAGGTTAAGGCGTAGGAATGCTGGTTAATTGATCCATATTCTTCATTTAAGTATCTCGCTCCTCTTCCTATCTATCAACTAGAATCTCAGAAGCTGACCACAAAGTTGTCCCCTCAGACACCTTAGAAGATATAAATGAAAATCGAGATTAGGATATGTTTTATTTAAACCTGGAACCTCTTAACTTGACAGCACCGTCGCTATACAACCATTTTAGTTGAAAATATTCAAAATAATTTCCAGTTGGAATATCTGTTTCCCTTATGATTCACATGTGGTGGGTAATCTGGCATCACTATTTTCCTAGGACATGCCTATTTAAGAACACGAGATTTTTTTTCCATGGTATGTTCATTATTTATTTTGGGATGTTTCACGCTGAAGTATATAATAAATTTGGCGCTGTAGGGTCTGCCTCATGCGGTATTTAGAAATTTCAGTAGTTTTAGGGAGTAAAAGCACTATTGTAAACTGAATTTGACCGCATCCTCTACTTTTATGTTCCGTAGGTTAAGATGTTAAAAGTGATATTGCTACACTGAACGTGTAGGGTTGTTCATTTTCTTATGTTTAACATGATACGATTATGTTCGCCATAAAGATGACCCTTATCAGTTGACATATTTAGGCATCTATCAAAAATTCATCCCATGAATACAGACACTCCTCACTGTTAATTTTCTGTTTTTCTTAAAGATTCCATTTAATGTTTCCTTTATATATTTGTCTAAAGAATTTTATATTTGGACAGTTGGTATCAGGTCATAGTTAACTCACTTAACTGGCTTGTTCTTCAGCATGATCTTTGTGATTCACATCAAAGCGGCTAAATTTATTAATTATATGCTGCACAGAATGCAGATACCCCTTGCTACCAGTGAGGGGTGCAGATTAGTACGATTGCATCCTATGCACAAGTTTGTGAATCCTATTATTTGAAATGTTGAACAGGTGTTGCCGTGTTTATTTGTCTGTTTAATATGGTTTATCCACTGGAGGAATGGTGTGCCTCTTTTTGTCCGATTCATTTCTTGCGTGCCTGTTAATCATTGCATCTTTATCTGATTTGTGTATCCCTCTTTTTGATCGTTCTTGTAGCCGCTTGGGAAGACAATTGATGACTTTGTTAGCGTATTGCCCATCATTTCAGACAATGGAGCCATAATTGGGATGAAAAAAAGTTCTGTGATTCTGATTGATGCTGCAAGTGGAAAACTAATCAACACTCATAAGCTGGTTTTGCCAAAAAATGAAGGCAACATTATAAATTATGAAAGAACAGCCAAGAGCTTGATAGCATCAGATACCATGAATCCAACGCAATATAAACATCCTATCTACATAACCAGGACAGATTATGTAGTGCAAGCGTCAGATCCTAATTCGGAGCCTTTATGGAATTTGACTATGTCTGAATTGGTGGCCGCCTCTATGTGTTCTAATCTTGAGAGTACTTCTGGCAAACTTCCTGTAAAGTTAGTGTCTCGTTCTGGTGAGGATTTTGACATGCCTTTTCCATGCAATTCCCCTACTGTAATATATCGCCATCCTGTTATTCACGGAAAACCTAAGAATTCCTCGAGTTCCAGAAAGCTACTAATGGGTGAACCTGAAGCTGAAGTGCTCCCAAACTCCATTACTAACGGTAAGCTTCAACCTTAGCTTGTGAAAAGTTCACATCAGGTTTTTCAGAATTTTAAAACATGAGGCTGACCTAAACAAGTTCCCTTTATGGCTATTTCAGAATATGTGCATACTGTCAGCAATAATTCGGCCATGAAGTCAACAATTGAACTTTTTTCGATTGGCTATGCTTTCGGATTGATAGCTGCCCTCATAAGCGTGATTACGATCAAAGGTATATTAATTCTGTTAGCTATTATTTCTACCATTGCTCTTGGTGTGGTATGGAAGAAACTAGAACACAACAAACAGTCTGGCAAACTTAATTCAAGAATTGTTACTGGTAAAAAGAAACGAAACAGGAGATCTGGAAACATCAATTCCCTTCCGGAAAAGAACGATGTGATCACCTCACCAGCAAATGAGTTTGGACAGACCTGGAATCAGAAGATGCTTGCTGGTAGCGTTAGAGATGGGAAGAGAATTGGTAAATTATTCATTACAAGTGAAGAGATTGCTAAGGGAAGCAATGGCACGATTGTGCTTGAGGGAGTATATGATGGCCGCCCTGTAGCTGTTAAACGACTTGTCCAGGCGCATCATGATGTTGCTTTTAAGGAAATCCAAAATCTTATTGCTTCGGACAGCCATCCTAATATTGTCCGATGGTACGGAGTGGAATATGATCACGATTTCGTTTATCTATCTTTGGAGCGGTGCAGTTGCAGCTTAGATGATCTTATTCAGGCTTGTAATTTTGACTCGCATTCATTGATTGATAAACAAGCCCCGGTAGCCAAAGTCAATAGGAAAGTGAAGTTGGAATCCTATAAATATTTGATTCGGGATTCTAAATTGTGGAGAGAGAATGGTTTCCCATCACCAACCTTATTACGGCTAATGAGGTGCGTTTAAGTTTTGAATGCATGAATAACCTTTGTGAAAAAATAGCAATATAAGCAATAGTTCCTATGCCATTGGCGCCGATAGATCAGTAATGCGTGCTACATGTTACAAATATATGTTTGTATAATAGTTCATCTCCTCCAAGTCTTAGGCACAAAAAGGACTAAAAACAACAAGGTGTAGGTTATCAAATGAAATTCGGAAGTGGCTGCTTGATAGAATCAGAGCGTAGTCACTTTCGTGTTAGATTTTGTTAGTTTAGCCAGACATTTGAATTTTACACTTAAAAGTATAATGTTGACCAGTTCGAGTGGGGTTCACATGATTCTTTATTTATCTGATGTTGTTGTAATTGTAATTACTTTTTATTTGAATTTTTTGTAAATGTATATCCTACTTAAATGTAATTTCTAGAAAATCGTATTTGATGAGGATATTCACTAATGGCAGTTTGTATATTTTATTGAAAGAAAAATGTTAATAAAGGAAAATTTGGGCCGAGTTTAGGTTTGAAATATGAGAGTAACTTTTTGTCAGTGCCACTTTTATTGGAAGACAACTGTTTGCAAATGAGCGGTATTTTGTAACACTTGTTGTTTCCATGATTTATGTTGATAGACCAAGATGGAGATACAAGTCCTATCTACTTATGCTTCTAAAATAGAGGATCTGTGAAACAGTGGAGGCTAACATTTATATTTGCATGATGCCTCAGAGGCATAGTTTCAGGTGTCTTGCATTTGCATGAGTTGGGAATTGTACACCGGGACCTAAAGCCTCAGAACGTTTTAATAGTCAGAGAGAGAGAATTGTGCGCAAAAGTTTCTGACATGGGAATCAGCAAGCGACTCCATGAAAATATGTCATCATTTCAAATGTTACTGGCAAGTTAATTTGTTTGGCTTCTCATTGTCGACTTTTGTCAATTGTGTTTGTGCAACAGATGTACTTGTTAGTGTTTTACTAAATGCTGGATTACTGTAGGATGTGGAAGTTCGGGTTGGCAGGCTCCTGAACAGCTTCTTCATGGCCGCCAAACACGAGCAGTGGACATGTTTAGTCTTGGTTGTGTTCTCTTTTACTGTGTAACGGTGGACGGCATCCTTTTGGCGACCA
Organism: Sedum album; assembly: GCA_006409495.1. NCBI lineage: Eukaryota > Viridiplantae > Streptophyta > Magnoliopsida > Saxifragales > Crassulaceae > Sedum > Sedum album. The sequence continues at coordinate 37,954 of QZGG01001554.1, forward strand.
TCTCGAACGTGATGTCAATATAGTAAATAATCGAGTGGACCTTTTCCTAGTGGAACATATCCCCGAAGCTGTGGATCTGTTCTCAAGATTATTAAATCCCAATCCTGAGTTGAGGTAAGCTCATCCATGCTTCCAATAATGTACCACAAAGAGCCACTGATTTGCTTTAATTAATACTATAGTAAAAATGGACCGTAACTGCATTTTCCATATATTTTTTTGGTGACAAATGGCAAGTATTTTCCAGACCAAAAGCATCAGCAGTATTTGACCATCCTCTATTCTGGACTTCTGAAATGCGGCTCTCATTTCTTCGCGACACAAGTGACAGAGTGGAACTAGAAGATCGAGAATGTGGTTCTGAACTTCTTGAAGCGTTGGAAGCTACAGCATCAGATGCATTGGGGACAAAATGGGATGAAAGACTTGAACCCACTTTTTTGTCAAACATTGGACGCTACAGGCGTTATAAGTATGACAGCGTCCGAGACTTACTAAGGGTCATGAGAAATAAACTGAATCACTACAGAGAACTTCCTTCCAATGTTCAGGTTTCTGCCTCTCCTTCTAATCAAATTTTGGTTCACTAACACGTATAAGTATATGGTTAATGGTTGGTTAAAATCTTTGGTTCCAAATTTGATTTCCTTGTGCTGCCAATTACAGGAACTTCTCGGAGCTGTCCCTGAGGGCTTTGACGGTTACTTTGCAAGTAGGTTTCCCAAACTCTTCATCGCAGTGTACAATGTCATACATACATATTGTTTCCATGAAGATGACTTCCAAAAGTACTTCAGGAGCTCCATGTAATTATAATATCTCATCTCTATATATAGCATTACTGTAATATTAGGTCGGAAGTGATGTACTCCTGACAATTTCATAACCCAAAACATTGTATGAATCCATGTCTATTTGTGATCAAAAAATTTAGGTGTTTATTTTATTTAACCAATAAAATTACATCATTTTATTAAATAAACGTACCTCGTTGCGTTTTTTATAAGTGACAAAAATAATAAATAAATAAATTTAAATTTTATTATAGTCAAGAAAAAAACACGGGACAACTAGCGATCTGAAAATTGAAGTATTTAGATGTATGGATGCGATTGAGGTGTAGGGAATGATCTGCATGATAATAACCCAAACAAGTAACATGATGTTATTAATCCACCAGGCAACATCAACAGTGTTTCTTTGTTACATATGTTGGCATTGCTTGATCAGCTGATTGTTTACAGATGTGGTCATATATTCTCAAACCTCTTCGACATCATAATGCATAAGGTCAATACTTTGATACACAACAAGAACAAAATAATTATGTAGCGTTAGCTAGCAACTACTTAATATAACAATTAGCTTTGTAAATAAGTTAGATATTTAGAGTGAGCTGTGAATGTGGATGCGTAACCGTCGAATCTGGTGTGGTACATGTTACATTTTGTAATATTTTGGATACATTTATTGAATAATCATTATTATCACAAGTTCAAAATACATATTAATTTGGAGAAGAATTTATGAAAGTGAAAGATGAGTTGGGGAGTGAGGCCCATGTGCATGTGCACCAATGTGCTTCTCTAGTTACTCTCCTACGTACCTTTCCTCCTAATTTTCATGTTATTTTCGTTTGCTGTAAATATATTCCTCAATTTTATAAAGTCAGCCAGACAAGGAGACAGCTACACAAGATAAAGTAAACTATGATGTGCTGCATCGAGCATGTGTGTAAATATATTCTTGGTAAATTACACTGATGATGATCGTCAATTCTTAACTTTTACTGACGTATTAACTGAGAGTACGAGTCAGATTTAAAAAGGGTATCCATGAAATAGAGGGACAACACTTTTGGCGTAAAATGTATCATCAATCCTGTATGTAAATAGGCAACCTAACCGAATAAATAGGTGGGCATGATATGATCCACAGCTACCTGTTTCAGTTGACACACACTCTCTGCTTGCTACTCATGCAATATTCATTTTACATCCACATTCATCATACCCATACGTTTGCAATATTCTTTTTATAACTAGTAAAAATGATTTATAAGAATAACTAAAATAAGTACTTATAAATGTATTTTTGTGGTGAAAAAAATACTAAGGCTCCGTTTGGATGCGTGGAAAAAGTGACGGAAAGAAAATTTAAGAGAAAGTGATTTTCCCATGGAAAATTGAGTGGAAAAGTTAACATTGATTTTTTTGTATTTTTTCATTTTCCATGAAACAACCAAACACACACTCATGAATTCCTTTAAATTTTCCATCAAAATTTTCTTTCCACCCATTTTTCCATGCATCCAAACGGGACGTAAGAGATTGATATAATTGGAAAGGCAAGTGGAAGTGGGGAGTGGATTGATCCGGCATAAACATCACCGCACGTTCTACCACTTCATGTGTGGGACAACTTTACAGCATTACCAATGTGTACTTGTCTCCTTTCCGACATCTTTCTACATCATAATATTATTTATTATCCCATAAAATTCAACAACTCTTATACTAATAATCAATTAATTCCAATTTTGACTTATATTATAATGATTTTAGAGTTCGGTTCTTAAGAAACATTAAAATTATGTAAGACAAAAGAATACCATCCCAACCGTTCATTTTGATTAATCTGACAGTTAAGATCGATTAAAATAATTATGAATTAAAATAGGTGGTTGAATTAGCAAAATACACGAACGGTTAAGAATGACGGTGATCAATACCAACCGTTGGATGAATTGGAATCAACGATTGAGATGATGTCTTTCCGTCTCACAAAAACTTGTCTGTCCTCCTAAAACTTAATCCTATGATTTTATTCTACATGGTTGAGATAAACATATATATAGATAGGCATGCATTTTCTTTTTAAAAATTGAAGAATAAACTCAAAAATTATTAATTTTGTTAATCTACCTTTTGATATTAATATCAATTTGAAATTTTAGAAAAAGCTGTCATTAATAATATATAAGGTATGTAAAATTAAGATATATAGGAAAAATAAAATTATTGGGGGAGTAAATGTAAATGCATAGCTGGAAAGCGAAGGCTCCCCTCTCTCTCTTAATCATCAGCGTCATTATCATCTTCTCATCTTGCTCTTCATGATAATCGCCATTCGCTGCTTCCCTCGTTATCTTACACGCAGTTAACATCGCATCATGCCCTTATTTACTCTCTTTTTCATTTTCACATTTTAATATTATCAAAATTTGATATACAAATAAATAAATGCATGTATTTTACTTCCTTAAATTCTATTATAATATTATTTTACTTCTAATTCCTAAGTTAAATGTGAGAAATGATGCGTCCAGAACGACTCGAACTCGAGCGCGTTTGGTTGCTAGACCAAGACCATGAACATCAGGCCACCACCCCTTCTGCAATTCCTAAGTTATGTTAGAATGAGTGGCCGCTACTCCTTGTATAATTTTCGTATTAAAATTTTTACAGCTCACAAAATAAAAGAGAAGATTAAAAACAAAATAAATAGTTGCATTATTTTCTAGCTAGTTTGTTCTCCTTTGGTCTGTTTCTGTATATTTTCCAGTTGTCTTTCGGTTGCCTTCTTTTTCACTCTCTTCTTCATCATCATCATCATCATCTATATCCCCTTCCTCAACCGTCTTCCACAGATTTATTTTTCCCCTTTTTCTCTCTTTTTTCTTTCATCCCAATTTGGTTTTTTTCCTTTCAGTAATTTGCTAGCTGTCTCTGCTACTTGTTGCCTAATTTATTGCAATACCCATTTCATCAATCCATTCATTCATTTAATTCCATTTTTCCCATCCAATACAATATGCAACAACAATCCTCCGACGGCCGATTCGCCGGAACAAGAATGCTGCAACTTGATGGAGTAATATCAAGTGATCAAGCAGAAGCAGCTTCACCTATCAGCAGCAGACCTCCAGCAGGAACCATAAATTTTGATGAATTAGCATTAACAGATCATGATGATCATCATCAAACCGGAGGAGGATCTAGCAGTAGTGGCAACCGATGGCCGCGTCAAGAAGCTCTTGCACTTCTTAAAATACGATCCGAAATGGACGTAGCCTTCCGTGACTCTACACTCAAAGGTCCACTCTGGGATGAAGTCTCCAGGTAAGTAATTTAACATCATATCAATCTTCTATAATTTCTTCATTTTATGAATCATAAATCGATCCAATCTGCGAAAAATTGAGAATTTAATATAATAATAAATAATGATTGTTAATTGCTCTGGCACGAAATTTAATACACTCAGAATTGCAGAGAGATCTCACCACGGCTCAGAAATAAAGACACCCTTTTTCTTACTCTATTTATTTTTAAAATAATAATTAAAAAAATTGTACAAAATAATGTGGTGGCATTAGCATAGCATCTATCTAGATCTAGCTGTAAATGAATGGAATCCTAAGGCTATAAATTTCAGTGCATTTAGCCTTTGTATTTTTTTGTATTTATTTCTATTTATCTGAGTGTGATCTGGCCTTTGGGGACTACTGGGGTTGCATTTTTTAAGGCTAAAGTTTTGTGTTTCAGATCCACTTTTTCTTTAATCCAAAGTTCATGGCAACTTGTGTTTTTAAATTAGTTAAAAAGCAGCTGTTGATTTCTGTGAAGAGAATCTTTATGGGTTTTTTGATTGAATGTGCAGAAAGCTAGGTGAGTTGGGGTACGTTAGGAGTGCTAAAAAATGCAAAGAGAAGTTTGAAAACGTTCACAAGTATTACAAGAGGACTAAAGAAGGCAGAGCAGGTCGTCAGGACGGTAAGACTTATCGATTTTTCAACCAACTCGAGGCAATGCACGGCCAACAACCAGTTATTACAACTGGATCAGGTTCTAGTAGTCATCAGTATCAGCAGGTAGTTATGACTTCCGGGATACAGAATACTGTTGCAACGGCTTCAGTTGGGAATGTACAGTTTGGTTTTCCGAGTGGAGGCGATGGAGGAGGAGGACGGGTGCAGCCTTTTACTATGTATTCTGCTAGTGGTGTGGGTTCAGCTGCTGTACCGGTTGGGATTAGTTTCTCTTCGGAGAGTGAATCTTCTGATTCAGACGATGAAGTTGAAGATGATATGATGTCTGAGGAAGGAGACATAGATCAAACACCAGCTTCATCCAATCCAAAGAGAAAAAGATCTGAGTCAGGTAGTTTGAAAGCGGTTAAGGGCAGTAACAAGCGGAGCAGAATGATGGATTTTTTCGAAGGGCTGATGAAACAGGTGATGCAGAAGCAGGAAGCTATGCAGCAGAAATTCTTGGAGACTATTGAAAAAAGAGAGCAAGATAGATTGATAAGAGAGGAAGCTTGGAAGCAGCATGAGGCTGCAAGACTAGCTCGCGAGCAACAACTTGCTGCTCAGGAACGAGCTATGGCTGCTTCAAGAGATGCAGCCATTGTCTCTTTTATTCATAAAATCACTGGACAGACCATTCAGTTGCCTCAACCTCATCCGCAACCTGTTTTTACTATGACTAGTACGGCTGCTCACCATGTCTTTCCGGTGGCACCGCCTCCTGCAATGCCTGCCTCAGCAGTACCTCAGCAGTCCTCGCAACAGAGACTAAATCAACCCCAAATTACCAATCAGATGCGGCAACCAGCGATAGTATCTACTGGTAACAATGAAGTGATCATGGCTGTGCCAGAACGACAAATACCGCCGCAATCAGTTATACAAGAAAGCAATACCTCAGAGCCAGCATCATCGTCGAGGTGGCCTAAAGCTGAGGTTCTTGCACTTATAAAGCTAAGGAGCAACCTTGAAAATCGATACCAAGAGGCTGGACCAAAGGGACCTCTATGGGAAGAAATATCATTAGGCATGCAGAAGATGGGATACAACAGAAGCTCAAAAAGATGCAAAGAGAAATGGGAGAATATAAACAAGTACTTTAAAAAGGTTAAAGAAAGCAACAAGAAAAGGCCTGAGGATGCCAAAACCTGCCCTTATTTTAATGAGTTAGATGCTCTTTATCAGAGAAAGAATCTTGGGAGTTCCTCCATGGTTCCATTTCAGCAGTTACAGCAAACAGAATACAAGGAGTTGGGTGCGGACAATGAGAGTATTGTTCCTGAGTCTGTAGCGGAAAATGCAGCACACTCTGATGATCAAGTGAAGCCTAACGACGGAGGGCTGTCGGACAATAACCTTATTGGAGCTGGTCAAGGGAGCAATATTGAAGGATCCAAAAAGGTACTAATGACTCATGCATAATTAGTATCTTAGTCTTTTTATGTGTATGATTTTTGAAGTGACCTAGTTGAAAATGAAGCATTGGTTGATTGTAATGGAATGATCTGATCCTTGAATTTGCATTGAAGCCAGAAGACATCATGATGGAACCAAAACAGCTAAATTTAGAGGAATATAATCAGCAGAAGATGGACGAATTAGTTGAAAATAGCGCAGACGATGAAGATGATGAAGATGAATCGGAACAAGACAAAAGAACAAGGTACAAAATAGAAGAGTTTCAAAGACCACAAACCAACAACAAAAATGGAGGAACATCTTCATCATCATTCAGTATCACAATGGTTCAGTAACATATAGCTACAGCCTTCTTCATTCTAGTGCATACAATAAACTACACACTACGAATACTCTGTGCCATATGTACACTACTAAAGATCTGTATATCGGGTTGGGGCGTGTACAGACGAGAAAGGCTATTGTCTTGAGAAGAGATGATTGGAGATGAGAATCTCGGATGATCAGCTTGGGACTGATGGTGCATACATTTTACATTTTAATTTCTTCATTTATTTGAATATAATTGAATTGATCATTATTTTAGTTACTATTGTTAAAGTTTGTGATATATAGAGATTAGATATCATTTTTATTTCAAAATAAAAGGTAAGGTTTTCAAAATAAACCGGATGACTCCAGTCTCCAGTCATATTTATTTCAGAAACATAATTATACAATGCATGAGAAGATATTTACGAAATTCTTTTGAGGATGAAATTAGTTGTACTGTTGTAGGGTCAATAATTCTAGCAATCCATATTAGTATAAATAGGAACTAAGGTAATGCAAAATCAACAACATTATTTCATTTGATTATCGACTCAAGAAATATGTCATTTTGACAATAATGGTAAAAAAAGATGGGTGAGAGTTGAAGGAACGTTTCAGTAAGTAAATGTGGACAGTTTAATAAAACACTTGTATCATTGCGTATCTATTGCACATCACTTTTTTTTTTTTAAAATTTATTACTATTTCATCGCTCAAGGAATGGACAAACCCCATACTCAAGGCGGATATGCACTCAGGAGGGCTTGAACCACCGACCTCTGAGACCAGAGACCGAGTGGCTGACCGCTAGGCCGCTACTCCTTATTGCACATCACTCACTACACATAGTAAACTAGACTTTTACATGCTACAAAAAGCTGATATTGTTCCATATCAAAATTTATATAGACACTAATAAAATACAACAATTACATATGATTCTCGCAATATTTTTTATTGCATCAAAATAAAATCACTTGATAAACATCATCCCTGCTTCATAGAAGCATGTGCATCACCCCATAACATTTCCTTATACAGATAAATAAAACCCACCAAGAGATCGGAAGTTGCTTACTTCCCCACCACGCTCATAATTTTTTCTCTTTCACCATTTCCATTTTCTGTATCCATTGGGTATTTTGTCTTTTGATGATATACATGCATACGATAATCTATGATGTCTTCTTTTGGAACAAGATTCACGATCTGAATATCTTTCTTTGGTTTAAGTAGCGCCATCAAATACCCTCTGATCCATCCTTCGCAAGGAATATGATAGTTCACGGGATACTTTCAATTAACAATTTAAACCTTTCTGCGCAAGCAATTTGGTTCAAGTCTTCATATAATTTAACAAGGGAATGTACAGCACTGAATATCATCTTCTTTTGTTCTGAATAGATCTCATCACGTGGTTCAAATACTAGTTGTCCAAGAGAACTGCATATCATTTTTAGCCAATCTTCAAAGAACGATGATTTCTGTACAAGTGAGAGCACAAGGTGAAAAACATAGTTTCAGATTATGCATCTGAAAAACGGATTTTGCTTGACATGCACAGCAATCAAAAGTGAAAATATTGCAGGGAATCTTGCCTTCACAAAGAAATGTTCCAAATCTTTATCATCAGCAATGGACGCAATGCTAAGCACGTGTAACATAGTAAAAAACAACTGAAAAATTACAAAAAGAATTATTGATAGTTTACTACGGATCTAAATTAGAATAGGAAACCACTGAAAGCACCACACGCATTCTCGGATATTAAACATTTCGAATGTGCCCCCTCCAAAACTGCAGGATGCAGTTACGATGTTGATTCACTATAGCCGAAAAACATAATGAACGCTTGTAGTCTTATAGTGAATGTAGTAGTGTAAACATCAAATATCTTACCAATAACATAATTTCAGCACATTAATCCTTAAATATTTAAATTACTAATTTTTCACATACGGGTGAGAACTTAAGTTATTCTACTACCATCTCAGCATCACATCAATATTAAAAACAACCTTTAATCACTTTGTACAATAAGAAAATGTGTTTTAGGGTCTATATAATAACCTTTATTCTACTACCATCTCAGCACCACACGCATTCTCGGATATTAAACATTTCGAATAAGAAAATACTCACCTGGTTCTCCAGTGCAATCTTGTATTTGACTGATGGTGTTTGGACTTGGTCTGAACCAAAGTTTTTTATTACATGCTCCAGGCATTGAATGATATCTATAAATGAAGCTCCATAGTCTGCATAATGATTAAATGAAAATAAGATAATTGATTAACGATAATAAAATCATATAAATTTTACATCTAAACCCTGGTGCCGAACTGCATCAATCCTCTTCAATGAGGAACATGAGCGGAAAATCTCAATATGTACACAATTAACACCAGAAACTAGTTTACACAATTTTATTCTCGGCCGCAAACATATAAATACATGACTACTCCACGTAACAGCTCTAATTAACAATATGCTATGAAAAGTGATTGACATGTCCACATTTTTACAGAGAATTTTTATTAGCAAACTATAACATTTAACAGATGATGATTAATTTTAATTGATGTATATTCACACATAAAAAACTTGCCGTTTAATGTTGCTGGAACAGCCAATGCAGCAGCCGCCTGTATACGAATCTTAAAATTGGTTGTTTCACGCAGGAGTAACAAAAGGATACTAAAAACAGAAGGTGACCTGAAAGGGAACAGTAAAAAGAGACTGCTGTTGTCAATTTAAATTCAGTCACTAGCTAAACTACACATCATCCTCCTAAATTTTGAAAATTTTTAGAATAAATATAGAAATATAAATAGAAACAGATATGATTGCAACTAATGCACTTTAAATTACTTCATCTTACCAGCTCATGTATTGCAGTTTTATTGATTTGTTTAGGAATAGATTGCTCAAGGCATGACAGACATTCCACTGGACCTGTGAAATCAACACATTCATTAGGAAAACAATCTTCATGGAAATATCAAATGACAACACAAAAATGCTTGTCACATAAAGCAAAAAACCATAATGACCTTCACATTGCCAGTCGTAGCGCACGAAACAAAAGCTTGAACCATTTTTCCAACCAATGTGAATCCATCTCAAGGGCTTTATTGCATGAAGTATGCTGCTGAAACTCACTGCCTTCTGACAAGCTTACTGCTGAAACCTCAGCAACATGTTCAACCAGATTTCCAGGGAAGTTACTAGAAGTACTGATTTTTACCCATTTTGAAAGATTGCCAAGAGCCCTTACAGCATTTGCTTTAACCTGTAGGATATCAAAGTGGTTTTAAATATAAAATCATACAGCATCCAAATTCTATCAAATTTCAAAGGCCAATCTGGTTTAAAAAGGTTAACTCCCAATGTTAACTTGCAATATTTTCATAAATACTCCAAGCCAGATTTCACATTTAGCTCAATTCTCCCAATATTTGCTTTTTCTTTAGGTTTGTTTCCGATAATCGATGGGTCATTAAGGTTCAATACGTCAAATCGTCAATCGGCGAGGTTTATGCACTGAACTTTGCGATTCAATATATCTCATCCACCTAAAAGTTAAGAGTGTAAACATAGTTTAATCAAACATACCTTGTCACCATCTTTTGTTAACCGTAGAGCACACACAATGATAGATGGCAACAAATCTGTGATCTCATCTAGCTCTATGAAAGTAAGAAATATTAACATTAGATGAACATGAAATATGAAGATACCAATGTAACCATTAGACTTGAGCTCACCATGACTGGATAGTCCGGAGTTGCAATCACTGCTGACACAATTACATAATGAATGACATATGTTTGCCAGGGCCCAAGATGATGCAATTCGAACCTAGAAAAAATAATGTGAATTTTGTTATGGACTAGTTTCGACATATGAAAACTGAAATATACTATAATATTACCGAAACCAATGTATCCTTCGAGTTATTCACTGCAGCATGTATGAATTTCTTCACAATCTCTGCTCTACAGTAACAAACAATAGGTTTATGGAATTTACTGGTTCCGTGATTATCCCATTAACTATAAAGGAGTATAAACAAGTTATAGGGAACTTCGTATACCTCTCACAAATTTGTGGAAAACATGAAACGACACCTATAGCACGACAAGCAGCACACCTAACGGAAGGCCCCTCGACAGGTTCAGCCATGTTTATCTACCAAATGATATCATTAACTTCTCACAGATAAAAAGTTGATCATAATATACCCAAAATCAAGACATACCAGGGTATGTAGTACGAAGTCCTGTTTCTCCCTGGTCAGGGAAAAGAAGGCCAAAGAAGTTAGACCAGCAAAACATGTTATCGCTGCCGCCTTCACCTTATATTCAATGAAAGGAACACGTTAGGGCTACAGTGTGACTATTCAATCAGACGTAGAGACGAAATAAAGATCCTTAATGGAAAACATGTATGACTTTAACTTGATCTGCTAACTAATACACAGGGCAAGAGATAATATTCGTATGGTTAGTATAACATGCAATGCAAAGAAATAGGAAGACTATACACCACTCAAGTTGTCTATATACATGCCCCTTGTTATTTCTCACCATTAGGTTTTTTGACTTGTTTCATTTATGCAAATATGGCCATTATGTTCTCTTTCCTGATAACTTCTGCAATCAGTCAAATACAAATTCTGTTTCTTAATGCATACTTCAATGCATACCCGTATGAAATAAATGAGTTCAATAAACAACACCAGCCGATTAATGACTACAGTTAAAATGAGATTAAGCTCGACATTCTAAAACCAAAAAAGCAACTGAATAATATAGCACTGATAGTCAGAGGACAAACCATGACCGAACTATGCTGTATAATCAAAGGCAAATGCCTTTCAATTGTTTCAGACCATTGCTTGCTTCCTGATTCAACTGAATGGTACTCCATATCTTCAACTATGTCTATGCCATTAAGAGGAGCTGACGAAACCTTTTTGGCCAATAAACATTCAGATAAGAAGGACTACAAGGCATTTTATCATCTAACTGTTCTTCTGTTCCTTTGAATCCAGCCACGGCACGAAGACATTCATCCAAAACCTGTGTATCATAATTCATATCTGTTAATTGGATTTATATTTGCCATTATTAGTACTTCACCTTTTTACTTAAAACATAACACAGCATTTCTGGTTTACATCCCTTTTGAACACCACTAGCATGTCATTTAATAAAAATTACATGAAGAGTCAAGTTTTTAAACTATCTTCCTTTGGCTTTGACTTTGCCTGTGCCTTGGAAGCAGGTTTAATTTTAAATACCTTAATGACAGCAGTGACAAATTTCTCCCCATGTATTCCTGCAGAGATTCCATCACGCCCATTCCACGATCTTGATGAAATCTCAACAGAGCCTGGTCTTAGAAAGCCATAAACAGTGGCCGAAACTTTATCCCAGCATGAAGTAATAATCATTGGATAGTTGTGAGCCACTGCCCTTAGAGCCTGATCAACAGATTCAGATCATGAGTTATTAAATTTACAATCTTAGCCTAGTTTTGAGTCCACATTGATCCATGCAAAAATGAGATTACATTGAGAAATAATCCACGTGATAGTGAAATGAAGTCCACAAAATTGGTCTAAAGAATATATGAGGCATGCCATCTATAAACAAGTAAGCTGATGTCCATCAAATCTCAAAATACTTTATTAACGAGTAGATCAAGAAATCATAAACCGTCTAAGGTTTAATTCGGAATGTAAAAAGAGCCAAGTCATAGCCTGAGCAGCATCAACACAAAGAGGACTGGAAGATAAAGATATCCTTCAGCACATATGAAAATCCATGATTGCTCACTCCTTTCAAATCAACGATTTGCACAAATCTTGTATGTTTCTATCATAGAATTAATTTTAGAAAGAAGATAATCAAAGAGTGCGAGCTACTAAAGAAAACAAGAGTCAGGATTCAATACTTTTGCAGGAGTCCTTATTCTCTGCTTGGCAAGCTGTTACTCTATAATAGAGGTAACTGTAACAATTTAGTCACTGATTCAACACGTTATCATTGAAGAGTGAAAAGGAACAAAGTCACGGTGTTCAAACCCAATTCTTCTACTACCACTGCTGTTCTTTCTATTTTATTTATTGCTACTTGCTTTCTTTTGTTTTCTTATAATTATAGATAATCCTTCTATTACAGTGCTATGTTTCCCCGTGGAAATGATGCTAACCGCTATGCTAGTGCAAAATAGGAAACAAACAATCAAGAGCATATATAGACGTGCCACTTATGAGTAGACATGTGCTTCACCTCAAATGTGGTTTCATATTAGGGTACATGAGGTAGTCAAGTTTATTGTGAACTGTTAGAAAGGAACTACCATCCACATATTACAAATTTAATTATTTAAAAAACAATATAAATAAAAATAGCGTGAGTAAATGAGTATGCCAATTAGAACTATAGAACTAGCAGTAGTTGATGGTGTTGCAGTAAATAACAAATATGTGGAAAAATCAAATGGGAACAAAACTATACAATCGTAAAGAACTACAAGCAAGCAGTTTACCTGGAATGCCTCGAAGCTAACTGTAAGATTCGTCCCATGCTGGCAACTACAAAAGATGGTATGCAAAATACCCTGGCTACCTTCACATCATAGAAATGTAGAAGCTCAACATGGAGTGTATATATTGAAGGCTGCTATAACATATATAAGTGACATTAAAGATCAATTGTGGATCATTTGCTATTTCAAAACTTCTACCTCTCAAAAGCTAACAAAAATAGTGGTTAGTAAATTCTGACAACATAAGAACGCCAGTTAAACCCATGAGATACCTCGACAAAGTGAGACGGTGATGCATAGGTCTTAATAGGGAGCAATATATGATTATTGATGAATGGAAATCCTAAAAGGCCACTACCACTACAGCGGAATACAGACAAAGGTCCTGCCCATATATAAGAATTAAGAGCAATGATCAAATCTTGAGCGAGGCCATAAAAGATACAATTCCTAAGAGAGAACACTATGGAGAATATTTCAAATGTCTCGTGTATTTTGATTGACAACATCGTAGCATCTCGTCTGTAAAAGCTTATGTGCATGCATCATATGAAAAAAATCAGAGCCGGAACAAGGATTCAGCTATTCGCACTGGATGCACAATCTATATTCAAATCATAGGCTTCACAGTTCACAGGGACATTCAACCTTCAATAACGTGAGAAATATCTAACCTGTAGATAACTCCTCTGATAAAGCTCGTTTAACTTGAAGAGATGAGGGTGACACGGATAGAGCAGCTGTTAAGCAACTGAAGGCAGCAACCTGTCAGGGTAGCATGAATAATTATAGTAACAAGGCAACTGATTAAATGCATCATGATTGAACCAAAAATTCATTTTGAACATACCTTCAACCCAGTCTGGTCATATTTTAAGGGGAATCCCGCTTCAATCTTTAATCGAAGGGATGCAGTTACATTTGGCAACAAATCTGTAGGCATCCTCAAATATCTGTATAGAAAAGACATAATCGAGTATAAAAACGGTCTTCTGCATGACCCATATTCATATAAACATAACAATGAAAGAGGATATACTGACTTTTCGCATCACACTTCTTTGGACTTTCAACATGCTATACTAAACCAACGCTTAGATCGGACATGGATATTTATCATGCATCCAAGATGGATACAAGCTATATATCTCCTTTTAAAGTACACATCAGAACACAATTACTCCGATTAAATTGCCTTTCATTATAATATAGCCTCGAATAAGAATGACCAAGACCAGCCCTTCATTCTGGCTTATTTTTATGGTTGTTTTTTAACTTTGACAGGGATGCAAGTAAAAAAAGCATTTGAAATCTCTGACATGAGCTCTTATGCAATATATCCCAATACCCATCTCATTTTATTTACAAATTAGTGAAATGTCTGATGTGTAAACATGACTGGTAAACTTATAGGATCTATTGCCTCTGTTTACAACCAGCCCACTGATATACAATACTTTTTGTGTATGGAATATACAACTTATCCAATGGGAATTGTCAAGATGTGAGACGTATATGCTACAACAAGTATGTATAAGCATGAATAGCCTTCAAAGAGAGCTGAAAACTAGTTAGTCATACAGATAAATAAACAATCAGATATCAAAACAGTGGAAGCAGTAAGAAAAGAATTTGTACGGTGTAGAGTGAATCAAGAGCAGCAGAATTTTGAATAGCGCAGCCAGCAACCCTCCATGAGTTTCACGCTCAATTAAGTAAAGAACACCTGGACGGTTATACCAGGTTGCATGAAATAAGATGTTCAGAACTACTGGGCACAATTTTTGGCAATTCTGTGCATGGAGCCATGGAGTTTTTAAAGGCTTCTTACCTTTATGAAGTTGCATTAAAATTAGACCAAGAGTAGTTGAAAGTGCAGTAAATGATCCACTTTTTGCAGTCTCCTTGTACTCGGCAACCTGCAAAAATACAGAAGCAGGCCCGTCCAGCATGATGGAAAGAGCCGATGCAGATGTAAGTCGTGCCTGTCCAAAAAAGATAAGTTCAGGTTGTTACAGCAGGACATTGCAGATGCCATATATACTTGGAAGAAAAAATAAACTAAAGGAAAATACAGAACCTGTGAAGCTAAAATGGCCCAAATGACATAACCATAAATACAACAGACTAACTATTCAGTTTCAGAAAAATAAGGAAACTTTGTTAAGGCTACACATAAAGAATACCTTTAATGAAGGATCATACAGCAAGCAAGTCATTAAGTTTGCTTCATGCATTCCTGAAAAGATTGCAATATATTAAGTAATTAATCCTCACGATAACCCAACTGAATAGCACAATAACTATGATAACCTGGATTGAAAGACTTCATTTGTGGGTAACAGCAGAGTCCATTGAGCAGAAAATGATTTTGCGTCAGCTTGACAAAGATCCTTTGAAGTCAAGGAGAAAAAACAAAAATAAACAATTACATAAACGAAATTTTAACTTCTGGTTCATAGTAAGTGCAAAATGGACTCCCTTTTGTTGGCCCTACTAAGAAGTAAAAATATGTTGGAACGTTAGAAAGTTTTGGATGCTGGTTTTCACTAGGAACGAATGATATTCTACTGCAACACGTGTAGACGCATAAACAGTTCATTAAAGGGCAAGCTATGTAGCATTTCACACCATCACATTAAGTCCATTTATTACAGATTTACATATGCACTTGTTGTGGTAATTCTCAATCAGTATTCACGCTGCATGCAGCTTACCTGTATACACATAATGGCAGATATGCGGGCCTTGGAGCTATGGATGCTGCTGATATCTCTCACTGACCCATCACTGTCACTGCAGTCTGACTCTGAAGATGTGTAATCCCCCAGAGAATACTCTTGGCCAGATGCGTAAGGGCCATCTAGATCCTTTGACTGCTTCGTGTTATTCATTTTACGTAAGTGTGGAGGCCTGTATGGACTACGCCCAATATTTTTTGAGTCTGCAGTACCCGGCAATGGGTTTGAGGGCCCACTTTTACAGCCAGTGTCAACACGAACTGGGTAAGTTGGTCGCTTAACATTTGTAAGACCATAAGTCAAAAACAATCGCAATGCTGCAACTAAACCAGCAACCTGGAATCCCACAGCAAAGCAGAAAATAGAGACATTACAATAAGTAACACACTGAAGTGCCTGTTGGTTACTAGTGCATTTTAAAAGGTGCAGAGATAGAATGCACCTGATCAGAGAGTGAACCTTTGGGATCTGCAAGCACCAAATGCAGACAATTCAGAACAGACGCATGAAACCTGCAAAAAAACAATACATATGTTATAATCTAATATGCTTTATAATGCAAATACTGACAAAGGTAAAGTAAGAAAAAACTAAAAGATGTAATCACACCTTGACATGACTGGTTCTTCATTTACTGGGGGTTTAGCAGTGCACCCATCCATTATTTTTCTGAGCATCTATATGAAAATTGTTGATCAGTTTGAAAAGAATAGAGAGTTCAAACTTCAAGAAGAAGATGCAAGTACCTTCAATGTTGGTTGCCAAATGTCATAGGTAATGGATGAAGATCCAATTCTTGAGAATACCTCACTGATCATTGCGCACACAAGAGTCTTGACTTCACACAAACTATCGCGCTCTGGTAACTTGGGATTTACGGTACTTTTTGGAAAGATATTAGAGTAAAAATAACATGAGACTCCGGTATCGCAACATTCCATTACATGGTGAAGAAACCTGATCAACTGTGTTTCTTGGGATATTAATCGGTGTCCTGAGGGAGCTTTAATCAGGTGACTAGAGGAAAATAAGCATCAGTTAGTGTTTTCAGTATTTGGCAGTTATATGACCAGTAGATATCAAAAAAGATTCATACAATATTATTTTGCGAGTATCACAAATACATGAACCTTATAAGTCTAACAACAACAGTACGCCGCAGCTGCAACTATATTAGGGTTAATTGCAGAAAACAGCCCTCATAATAGGGGGTGTTTCACGTCATCAACCTCATAATGAGTGTGGTTTCCAGCAATTAACCCTATATAATATATGGCCGTCTATTTACCAAGTCTAACAGCGGAACTTTTTATTACAAAGTCAAACTAGATATGAATGAACATTACTAGGCTAATTCACACATAAGTTATTCAGCTATAAGAATTTAACTCCATTATGTACTCCCTCTTTTGGACACGATGAGTTATTTCATAAATATAAGTTGATAAAATTACTGAATTACAAACAAAGAAGACTCGTTTAACAAGAAAAAAACCATTGTTAAATTCAAAATAAAGGGTATATTAGTAAGATGTCCTTAATAGTGTCTTAGTTTATGTTAGTCATTTAAAACAAGTCATACTTATCCTTATCTTTAAAGATGTTTCAAAAGCAAGGAATTCAGAAATGAAAAGAGTCCACTACAAGTGCACAGAAACTTTTGAGTCAAACATGAGCGAACAGATATCTGCGAATGACATGACATGATATACAAATCCTAATGGTTATTGCCTGCCTCTTTCAGCTCACTAGATCATTGATATGGGTCACATAATCGATATCATTTGTATGTTTGAGGCACAGAGCATGAAATCCAGATCATTAGAAAACGAAAAAAGAAAAACAGAGGATGACATATCTACTAGTTGGTATTTTACTCTATAAGTGTTTGAAGGATGCAAGTAAAAGAAATTAAGAGAGTTTAAAAGACAAATATCCTCTGCTCCCTACAAAGTCATCTCTATTTGTTTACACCGATGTTGCACCACAATTTCCACTCCTACCTATCAATCTATCATCCACGATAAAATGCAGTATATAAAAGATGTCTAACCGTAAAGTTTCCAAGCATTGAATGACAGCCTTTGCTGATGCAGTATTTGGTCGACAATGTCTCGCAGTTGATGCTTTACCAAGTAACAAACCAACCATGTTCCCGAAAGCACCAAGCATTAGATTCCAAGACGCAGTATTGAGTTCCAGCGAAACACACTGAATAACTCCATGAATCTAAACAGCCACACAAATTAAAGCGCCATAAGGACCGTCACAAAACCAAAATGTGATACATACTTGTTTGAAGACTTTACCAAGTGTACACTTTGAATGAAAGAGTTGACGATATCATCAGACTCTTCAACAGCATTTTTGGCCAATTCCAAAAGTAGTAAGACATCAACAGTAACCTGGAAATTAAACAATCACGATAGTAAAACACACAGAAAGAGTCAGGTTTTGATTGAATTGAGTTTGTAATTGGTTGTACCTCATGTGCAGGAAGGTCAGGAGCGGCGGCGATGAGATCGGAGGCGTGAGAAAAGATGAGCGTTTGGAGTAAATTGGGAAGAGACGTTCTAATCGGCGGAGTGAGCGTCTCGTCCCGCAGAGTCAGGAAGGCTGTTCTCCAAGCCCTAACGGTTGGTGAGGTGGACGCCATCGATTCTCTACAACACCATCTTTCTCAGTTGCTTGCGGGGTTGCAGATTTCAAGTGCGAAAGATTGAAATTGGAGGCTCCAATTGAATTTTCGGCTTGTGGCTTCTATAAAACCGATTACCGAGTGTAGTGGGCCTGAGGGTTCAATTGAACTCATGAAATAAAAAGGCTAAAAACGGTGCTTATTAGAACAATATGTAGTAGTGCTGCAATCGAAAATTATGTAGTGTTGAAAATGGGTTCATATAAAATTTAGTAGGGGATAATAGAAATATCTACATTGTTATATTGTAGATATTATAGTGCTTCTAACGTCCCTCATAAAAAATATTAAAGCATTGTGAGACGGAAAGACATCAAATCAATTTGGCTCAAGTGTATTTGACAAATTCAAACAATTATTTTAATTAAAAATTAAATAAACATGACAGAGATAAAAGTAACGATTATGATCTCAAATTATAATCGATATATGGTTGTAGAATGAACATTTTTAAGCTCATGGAGTAGCAACGTTTTCTTTCGCTAGAGGGGCAATTTCCTCGCCTTCAATTCCTGATTCACTACCGTCCACATTAAAACCTAGTAATAACTTCTCCCATACCTTGGCAGGTTCCTGATTCACCAGATGTAATTCATTGTTATTCATACGAAGAATTTCAATTGTCTTCATTCTTTTAAAAAATACTGTAATAATGATCGAGTGAGTTTTATACATTACTACACTTACCTTCCAAGAAAATTCTTGAGCCATGCAATTTTGTATCATCTCTTCGAACACAGGGGGTACCATAAGTTGCAAGAGCTCCCTTGACTGCAGTTGCGAGTGCAGATACATCCGCATGATCTACCGTTTCACACTATCAAAAATAGAAAGAAATATAGAATATCATCAAATATTTCAGCTAGCATATTGACAGCACGCGTGTATTTGTGAAAGTTCAGTCGCCTACTTCAACATTGAACTCTCCAATTTGAAATCCCGTGTACCCTTCTTTTACAGTATCAACAAGTCCACCCGTCGATGCAACAATTGGTACCTTCACCAATATGAAAGAAATAATGATGAACAAATAATGAGTATACAATAACAAAGGTTATTGTTAAATGCTGTTGTTTTACCGTTCCATATCTCATAGCGTGCAACTGAATCAGGCCGCAGGGTTCAAATCTACTAGGTATCAACATAAAGTCAGCACCGGCAATGATCAAATGTGCCAAAGGAACATTGAACTTCGCAACTCCTTTAGCCTTGTTTGGATAAAGTATTTCCAATTGTTCAATCTGATTCTCCATTTTCTTCTTTCCAGTTCCCTGAAGTTACGCGGAAAAAATTCTTGTTAGACATTATTTTTAGAAATATTTTATAGAATTTAGCGAAAAGGAGATGAGTGAGAAATCACTTACTAAGACTAGAATCTGCACATCCATTCCAATGAGCTCCGGAATCGCTTCCACAAGAATATCTGAACCCTTTTGCTCCTCTAATCTACCAATAAAGCCTATAAGTGGGATACTCTTGTCAACTGGCAACCCAACTTCGGCCTGGAGAGATTCCTTAAGTATTGCTTTTGCGTGTGTGACCTGCCAATTTTGGAAATGTACAACTGATGTTTAAGTAGCACTATCACCTAATCAGAGCGTCACATTATGAAATAGAAGTGTAGATCATACAGTGACGCATCGTATTTGACATCAATGTATTTGTCAGTGGCTGGATTCCACTCCTGAGTGTCCATGCCATTCACTATGCCAGTAATTCCTGTCTTACGAATTATATTGTCCAATTCCACGCCTTTATCAGCGCCAGACACTAATTCCTGTGCATAGTATGGGCTCACCGTTACGACCCTGTCTGATTCAATTATCCCAGCCTTCATCCAATTTATCTTCCGCCCCTTCACAGGCTTTGCGTATCTGCAAAAAGTAGACGTAATCTGATCCTGTCTGTAAAAATAAATTCAGTACAACATTACAAGCTGATCACATGGCATACCCATCAGTAAAGTCAAACGAGCTCCTGAATTCATTTGGAAGATTGAGGAGTGAGAAGTCCTCAAAGCCAAATCTGCCTTGATAGGCAATGTTATGAATGCAAAAAGCTACCTACATAAATACCAGAATAAAATCTAGTTTTGGTTAACGGCACTTTCAAGAGCAGTTCAAATTTAAGTTTTCATGGTTAAGTGTAAGACTCACCTTCGCATTTTGATAAACTCCCTTCGACTTGTACATGGATTTCAAGTAACATGGGAGAAGAGCAGTGTGCCAATCATTGGCAATAAATACAACATCCTCGCCTGGTTAATTTCCCGTATAGAGTCAAGCAATATCTTTAATGACAGGAGTAACGAGAACAGAATAAAGAAACCCTTTACCATATGGACCCGAAAAGTGTTTACTGCTGCTCAAGTTCAGTACTCTTGGCGCCTCGAGAGCAGCCTGAATGAGACCTAAATCATGTTAGAGAATACACCGTGAACGTGTCTAGAGCAATAGTTGAAGGAATGCATTGCAAGATCTGATTGTATATATATGGGTAACAAAGAGCACAAGCCTGGCACAAGATGCTGAATCGAAGTTGATTATCTTCGTAATCTTGTCCTGCCGTAGGGCCATAAACTTTTGAGGCTGTTTTTCCCCACACCTGGCAACAAACACACAGTTTGACATGATTTAATGACCAACCAAAATCACAAAAATCAATCATTTATCAGCATTTTAGGGAGCAATTTTACATGTACATTTATAGTTGAGAAAAGTGTGCATGCGAAAGCGGAGGATATGTACCTTCTCAAGGAACATTGGATGATCAACAAAAACACGGTCCACTCCTCTTTTGTAGCAGTGGAAAAAACGGACTGTTTCAGTCTTGTCCCCAACCCTCATCTGTGAAACATTTCCCAATATGTCAAGAGTTTAGCTTTCGCCAACTTAGTGTATCTGAAATAAGAGACATTTTACGTAAAATAATATACCTCAACAGTTACAGAAGTATCCCAAGCATCCTTGTATTGATCATATCTAGGGGAGACGGTCATAACACGGTGTCCATTAGCCTGTTTCAAGCAAGCACAATAAGCATTGGTAACATAACATCTCCTCGATTCTCTACGTTCAAATACCAAGAAAGAAATCTCACATATAAAGAATGATCACACAAATAACATTAAAAATAAATACTCACCGCCATAGCTGGAGGGAGACCTCCAAGCACATCCCCAAGTCCACCAGTTTTGCTCCATGGAGCGACCTCTGCTGACACGAAGATCAATCGCATACCCATCGAGCATACGACAGACACCGTGTGAGCTTTTTTCTCTCCTCCCACTCCTTTCATTCCCCTCATTGAAGTTGAAACAAAGTTATTTAGTTTGTTGTTGTTTATCCGCAACATATCGATTTGGTTCAAAGATCTCAACCCATTAGTTCCATTGCTCATGTAAGCATGCCGCTTAGAATAAAGTCCCTGATGCTGATGGAGTTTGATTTGTGAAACAATGTTTGAAGCGGTCGCCATCAGAATTAAGCAGTTCTAGAAACACAAATATACGACAATACATAAGTAAGGATTAACTGCAGAAAACTACATACTTAATGCAAACAACACTCTTAAGGAATGTCTTATGTTGGTTGTGGTCGACGGCAGATGAAGATCACTAGGAGAAGAAGAGTGAAGTTAGAGTGAGGAATGGTGAGAATGAGAAGGTTGAGATATGTTAGTCTGATGTGCTGACTCTTTCATTTGTTGTTACGAGAATGGTTCGACACGTGTCGACATGGTAACGGTGTCATTCTTTTGGTTCGACGGCTACGATTTCACGTAATCACCTGGGCCTGGGCCCACATGCATCTTTTTAGAATTTCTATGATTAATGGATGCATTCAATTTGAATAATCAGTGTTTTGAATGCGTATCATCAGTTGATATTTAACAACACAAATACGAGGAAATGTTAGTCCTAATCTTAACCATCAGATGATATGATCCTACGGTTGAGATTATTTGGATCGTTAAAATCAAACTAAACACTAAAATGTGCATTGAGTTCTTGCAATTCATTCAAACAAGATGTCACACACAGATTTTCGAAACAAAAGAGTAACGAGCTAAATAAGCACACGTGTCACTTGATAATCCAACTAGAGATTAAAGCAACTATGGAGAAGTCAAAGAACATTAAAATGAAACAAAAAACATATTAATTCTTAAGAACACACTCTACGTACACATCAGGAATTTAAGCCAAGGTGAGGATGTTTTCATTCAAGGGAATGGTTAAATGGTTCGATCTATTAAAAACGATCCTTGCATGTTCAAGAATTCATGGAGGTGGCTAAGCAGTTAAAGAATGACATACTTTTTATTTGAGACTTATATCGAATGGAATAGTTTGACCAATTTGATTATTCAAAAAAATATTAGACATAAAGTTTTCGGAGACATCTAATCTTATGTAAAACGGTGAGACACAATCTCCACCGTTGATTATTTATAATCTAACGGATGAAATTTAACTAAAAAAATAACCATCAAATCCAACCGCCCGTGTTTTTTTGCAAATCCAACCGCCTATTAATTAAAAATAATTTTAATCTCAACCGTTAGATTAATCAAATCAACAATTGAGATTATGTAATTCCGTCTTATAATAATGTTTATTTGTCCTCCATAATCCTAACTCTAATTTTTCATAAAGAAACATAATCAAGAGCAAATGAACATCTCAACCTTATGTTCATTTGTAATGA
>QZGG01001555.1:0-61137 GCA_006409495.1 Sedum album
ATAGTCATATCTCATTGTTCCTCTTCACATTCCTCTCCCAAACAAACCTCAATTCAGACAAAAGACTCCAACTTTGAGCGATTTCAAATGCGAAAAATGACGAAGGAGTTGAACGGATCACAGTTCAATTGGCGTTTTCCAAAGTGAGTATCTGACTAAAAGACAAAAATCCAAAACAGCTTGTTTGGAAACTTTGTCTGGCTTGTTTTTCAGATAACAGTGAGACGAGTGGGATCAATTAAGACCTGGGTTTGGATGGAAATGACGAAAGCTGAACTGGGTCGTCACAAAGTCTGAACTTTGTGCGAAGAATGAGAAGAAGATGATGAACAATCACTCTCTCTGTATTTCCTAGCAGAGTGATATTGCCGAGTTTGCAGAGGTTTGAGAAGCGGATGTTATACTCAATAGCATGATCCGACCCGACCCGACCCGATATGCCCGGCCCGTAGTAATTGTCACTGACTCGAATTCCGATGAGTGTCCCAACTCGAGCATTTATTTTCGGACCTTGAAATCAGTAAATTTTATTGATTTTGTATGACAAAATTATAAAAGGGTTTTGGTTATTTTGATTTTTGACTAATTTTAATTATTTAGAATTGATTTAGTTTTGGGAATGGATCAATTTGTGTTGAATTATTTTCCCAAGTTTGTCGAATTTAATATTTAGTTTGATTCTCACCTTGTCAAGAGATTAACTCTAATGCAGTTGGAAATATGCTAAAACGATTTGTTTCCACAGCAAGTCTGTGGTTTAAACGATTTGTTCAAGATATGTGGTTTAAATGAAGAATATTTTAAATACAAGGATGGTAAGTTTCATAAATTTACGCAGTTTGAGGTTAATCAATATCAAATTAAAGGTCCTCAAATGCAACTGGTCAATTTCAAATTTTCATTTTAACACATTATGAATTACTAGGGTTGTTTAGATCACCTCAAATGAGTATAAGGTTTTAAGAAGACACGCATCTTTTAGTAAGACGAAAGGACATAATCTCAACCGTTAATTTTTATTAATCCAACGGTTGATATTGGTAACCGTCAATCACCAACTGCCCGTGTTTTTTGCAAATCCAACCGCCCAATTAATTAAAAACCAACTTTAATCTCAACCGTCGAATTAATCAAATCAACTGCCAAAATTATGTCCTTATGTCTCACAAAATTTACATGTCCTACTAGAACTCAACTCCCTCAAATGAAGTTATAATTCCTTCAAGAAACTTCAAGCATTAATCACTTTTGAGCAGAACTATGGTAACCATTTCCAAAGTCCTCTAATTCAAAATCTTGGGTTATGATCCTTGAGTGTAACAATGAAGATGTTTCCAAATCTCATTTAGAGCAACTTAGATTCAGGGTTCGTGCTCAATTCTGTGTCACAAAATGATCTTTCCGACCAGGTGCGAATGACTATTTATTTAATAACTTAGTATTTTGAAGAACTAGTTATTCCTGAGCACGAGAGGTTTTGTTTACAGAACTAATTTTGGTTGGTTCAGCTACGTAGATGTAGGATCTTGTAGGGTATTTAGGGTTTGTACTTGTAGATTGGCACCACTTATATGGAGTCTTGTGCAGTTATTAGGGTTTAAAACTAGATTTGATTGTCCTAAATACAATAAAGTGATGTGTTGGGTTATGTTAACTAAGGTTTTGTATCTCTTAAACAACATGCTACATGTGGGAGACTGTGCTTTGGTCTTCATCTTTTGCATATCTCAATGAAATACTGTCTCTCTCTCTATAATAATCAAATATTGCATAGAAGCTCTTTCAAGACTAGCTAGGGGTATGTACACTAAATAGTGCATAGAAGCTCTTTGAAGACTAGCTAGGGGTATATACTAAGCTATTAAACTATCTTATATACATATCTAGTTTTAAAGCTTGTATGTTTCTTTGAAGTATGTTTTACAATGTTTTTAGATTTGGTTCGGATCAGGAGGTTATTAATTTACTAGTTACATGTATGAATATAACTTAAGCCATAATAATATGTACATAGATGTCTTAAATTTCAATTATTTAATTTAACATCGTGATCAATACTCAGATACGTAATTACCATTTTCAGTAAACCCTAATCGGATCGTGTATACGAATAATTGGAAAATGTTATACTTGTAACAAAAAATGAAGCAAATTTTTTTGACAGTCCTAAAAGATGTTTAAACGACCATAGAGGACAATGTGGCTACATGTAGTTCCAATTATGCATCGATACTATCTGAATATCATTCATGTCACATATTATATGAAGTAAATTACTCATTCATAGAGCTTTCAGATAAACGTAGTTGCAGTTGGTGCTTTGCTACAATACAAATACATAAAAGCATTAAAATGCCAATAGACTAGCATAAATAGAAACTAAAGATTAAAAGATGAAGTTTTCTTGGAAGACAATAATTTCCAAATGAGGTTAAAGGAACACATATTATATGGTTTTTCTTTTTTGTACCTCAGCAAAGCACAAATAGGATTAAAATGATCAGACATGTTGTGGAAGCACAACCTTTTTACATGTGGGGTGGGAAGCTTTCATCAATTTGAGTCTTCTGGTTTTTGGTTTCTTAATAAGCAAGCACTGCACTTGTCACTGTACAGTCTTATCTAACATTTGTTTCTTTCGCATAATTCGACTTCCACGTTAATCTTCAATATCTCACTGATACATTGCATTTCAAATTCAACACGATATCAGAACAAATTAAATTGCATAATATGATAATAATCACTTCGGTTTTTTGATAAAGAGAATGCGAAGTTTAACATTTTTACGCTAATAAGACTGATCATGGTAGCCATGCATTGATGAAATATATAACGAAAACAAGGTAAAAAGAAAAGTAGTCAACAACAGAACATCCAGTAACAATCTAAGTTGTAAGATTCCAAGACTGAAGAATATTAGTACTGCTTGGTGATGGTGATAAAATTGAGGCAATTTAAAAGAAACAAAGAAGCCTCTAAAGGAAGCAAGAACTGATTCACAAGTTGAAATGACTGCAGAATCAGCAGAAGAGAATAAAGGTGTAGGTACCATACAGGCATACTGCAAGAACACATGTTGCATAATTGGCATCACTCAACTCAGTACTCTAGTCAAGCCTTTGTGACTCTGTCTGCTTCTGCAACTGCAAGCAAATGCCCCCCAGTATCAATTGATGATATTTTTACCCAACTGAACCCCTAAAAATCCAATATGCACTGTTAATCAAAATGCATCCAATATATACCCAGGAAAATCATCGACACATCGATCATTGGTGCGAATTGATGATTATACCTCATTGTTCTATGTTTCTACTAAATGCGATTTGTACATTTTGCGAATCTTCTGCACATTTTAAATTTTCGAGTTAAACTATTTGCCCTTTTTAATACACGGTTTGTACATACGATTATATATTTGTGCATGCATTAGGATTTTGCATTTTCGAGTTGAACTATTTGCCCTTTTTGATACACGGTTTGCCCGTACGAATATGCATTTGTGCATTAGATTTTTAAGCACAGAACACGAAAGTTGGATCAAATTAGTAGAAACTGGGGATCACGAAATTCATTTATACATGTGTGTCGTAATTGATCCTATCTATACCGATGTATATGATAACAACTTCGCAAAAAATCATTTTTACTTGTACTAAAAGGCATATCAAACTAAGAACTCCTCCGTCCGAGGCGGTCTTGAGCGCAAAATGATGCGACGGGAGGTAGTAAAACTATGCATTTCAACCCATACTGTCTGTTGGAATTTGATACCAGCCACCAGGAACATGCAGTACGACGCCGTTCCTTGTACTCACAACGGTCATATATTATTAGATGCATGAAATTATTTATTTGTTTTGACTTGTATACCTCTCCAAAGTTAAAAGAGAAATAAAGAGTTAAGGTAAAATGAAAGGACTTAATATCGATCGTTGGATTAGATTAATATGCGGTTGAGATCAAAGTTGGTTTTTATATAATGTTGAATTTGCAAAAAACCATAGCGGTTGAAATTGACGGTTGCTTTTGGATTATTAGTAATCAACAGTTGAGATCATGTCTCACCGTCTCACATTTAAATATCGGTCTTCCTGGAACCGTACTCCCTCTCTAGATAGAGTTCTGATCTTACAGAATAATAATTTTTAAAATTAAAAATATAATTTTAATTGTTGATTTATCTATCATATATATGAAATGCAAGGGGTGAAATTGACGGTTACTTGAACATGCCTTACAAATACCATCTTATAATATGAAAATATTCTATGCTTAATATGCATCAATTACTAGTTTGATTAATGTGGTTGGAATTAAATTTTTTAATTCAATTGAGTGATTGACTTTCTTAAAAAACACTATGTTTCAAATTTGCAAAAGTCATTAATGTGATTTTTGAATTCAAATATCATATGTTGGATTATCGGTGGTTGAAATTTCTCATGTCATATTAGGATAATGATAATAATTGCATTAGGATAAATTTCTAATTTATCCATTGATTTTTGTCAATTTCTTTATTGGAGTCAAATTTTGGACGTGGTGTGCACTGACACTAATTTTTCACATTATACTAATCTTATTCAATGTATTGAATGCTCAAGACGGAAGATGTAGTGTCATCTCATGCTTTGTACCATCATGTATATTTCATCATGTAATCATGTCAAAATTTGTACTCTTTTCATGATTAAATGCCCACTTGAATCAAAAAAAAAGTATGAATGGAGAAGAGGTGGTGGTCTATTGGTCATGCTTTTGGTCAAACAACCAAGAGCGCTCAGGTTTGAGTCATGCTTTTCTTTTGTGGGAGATCGGGTGAAGATGTACGTAGTTCCCATTGTAGAGTAAGGTTCTACGAGGACAAGTAATTATTTGTGAGACCGAAGGACATCATCTCAATCGTTGATTCCTATTAATCCAACAATGGATATTGATAACCGTCATTCTCAACCGCCCGTGTATTTTGCAAATTCAACCACTTCTTCTAATTAAAATTTAATTAAATCTCAACCGTTAGATTAATCAAAATCAACGGTTGATATGGTGTCCTCATGTCTTACAAAAATTTATTGTCTATCTAGATTCGAACTCCCCATTGTAACCGCTATCAAAAAAGTATGAATTTAGATTATTTGAAAAATAAAATAGTTACACAAACAATCAAATGTTCGAAAAGACACTATCGTGCATAGAGTCATTTTTGAGGGTCAATATAACAATTCCTTAACAAAGAAAATGTCCACTCATATCATCAAATTCCTAAATGAAAAATGAAGAAAACAAAGGCATCTCATTTACATTATGATTCATGCATTTTTAGCTATCCTATTTACAATAAATTTCAAAATGACATCACATTTTTTAAATTATGATGTTGTTTAAAAAGTCACGACTTATATTGATCATTATTTTTTGCATTCACCGCTCAAAGAGTCGACAGAAGCAGACTCAAAATGAAGATTCACTCAAAAAAATTTGAACCACTGATATTTTATATTGATCATCAAGAGAAAATTTGAAATTTGAATTAACAAACATAAAACGATGTATTTTACTTCTACCAGGAATGCAATTTGTTAAAACAATTAACTCTCGTCACTAAAAATGTCCAGGTTTAAAACTGCCCTTAGCAATAAATTACTTTTTAAAAATAAATAAAACATTTTTTCCAATTTGATCAAACAGAGGCAAAGTGACGCTTCAAAAAACAGAACGTCAACCAAACACCTAAAACTTTCACAGAGACAAGAATCGAAGCCGACAGACACACCTGGAGAAGATATCAGTCCAAGGGGACATCAGAAACTTCAGCTGTAAGCGATCTGGTCAGCATCTCTCTTTTCAGTTCATGCTTTTCATTTAAATTTTCGATTTTTGATGATTAGGAAATTTCTGGGCCTCATTGATTCTGTGATTATGTAACAGTTAAATCAGGAATGTTTATCGAAATAATTTCTGGGTTTTTAATTTTCAAAATTTTGATTTTTTATCTTTATAGTACGAGATTTATGGTTGGGATGTTAAATGTTTTTATGAAGGTGCATACTGCATATGATTGAGATTTGAAGTAGTGTGGAGTTCGAGTTACATTTGATGGACTCTTTGTCACAAGATGGGTCATTTATGGCCGGAAAGGTGCACTTGCCGAACGTCCGGAATTTCCTTCACGGGTTGGGAAAAGGCTCGACTTCGCATGGCAAAGTCAGTATGTTAGATTTGTTGGAATCAAAAAGAGAGGGCAGGATGGAGATGGAAATTTCAAGACTAAAGGAAGCTGTTAAGAAATTAGAAGCTGAGAAAGAGGCTGGCCTTTCTCAATTCTATAAGTTATTAAAAAAGGCTTCGGATCTTGAGTCGCGTGTCATAAGCAGCGAAGAGGAGTCCAGAGTGCTAAAAGAGCAAGCTAGTGAATATGAAACTGACAAGATATGTTCTTTGCGAAAAATGTTGCTTGAAGCTGAGGATCATGCAAGGAGAGTTGGTGTGAGAGTGCATGAGGCTGAAAATGAAATTGAGAGGCTGAAGAAGGAAGTTGTGAAATTGGAGGAAGAAAGGGGAGTAGAAGCATCTTTGGTTTTGGAGAAATTGGGAAGCTTGGAAAAGCTGATTGATGAAAAGCTTAGTTTTGAAATTGAGAAGCGTGTACTAGTTGAATTTCTAGAGGGTGTAGCTTATGACGCTGATCAGCTTTTCTCGAAGAATGTTGTTTTGGAGAAGGAGAAAGAATCGTTGAGATCCCAAGTGAAAGGTTTACATGAGTTGATAGAATGTCTAAAGCTCAAGTTTGGAGAGACCTTGGATCAAAATGTGGGTTTAGTGCTGGAAAAATCAGTGTTATTTTCGCTGTTTGAAGAAATGAAGATAGAGGCCGCGGATGCTGAGAAAGAAAGAAAAGCGTTCCAAGAGAATTTAGAACTCAAATCTCGGAAAGTGATGGAGCTGAAAACTGAGGTTGAGAATCTTAATGAGATTATTAGACAAAGAGAAGACGAGAGAAATGAGCATGAGGAAAAGCTCAAACTGCAGCTTGATGATTTAAATGCTGAGTTTTTAGGAGTTCGAGAATCCTATCAGAACTTGCAGACCCAAATGGCCAAAGTGGTTCAGGAGAACATGGTTCTCAGGAAGGACTTTTCGGATCTCAAGAGACAAAATATAGCTTTATATGAAGATTTGATGCATCAGAATGAATTGCAACCTCATGAAGCTGAACAAAACCATGTAGCTATGATGCACTGGGAGAACCCTGTTGAGATCCCGAGCTATAGCAAAGAATTGTTATGCCTGGATGAACAAAAGTATTCTGAAGCTGTGGATGTTCAGACCTCAAAAGAAACTGCTAAACTTGAAAAAATCATAACTGTTGAAAAAACAGTGGACTACATATCGGATTTGCCTAAAACACTTGCGGAGGAGTTGAGATATAAAACTAGCCGCACCCTTGATGATCAAAGAGTTTGTACAGATAAGCATATGACTCCACACAAGTCACATATCGATCTGAGGATGTCTGCACCACTATGGGGTCTAAATATCGGAAAATCAAGACCGAAGGCATCATCTGTTTATTCTGATGCACATTATGAGAAGGTAGATGATCAGAGGAGCGAGCTGTGTGATACAGAAAGTGCAAGTGAGAAAAAACATAAAAGCCGAATGAGCGACTTAGGTAAAAAATTGCATCTGAAAAACTATCTACCTAGAAGCAGATCAGTAACACACGATCACGAAGGCCAACGAAAGAGCAAGAAGAAGGGATTCTGGTCACGCGTCCAGTCCCCGACCAGGGGAGATTCAACTTAGGTAGAAAAACAGTGATAAAAATGACACCATGTCATCATATTCAGTTGTGTCCAAGTCCAACTCCATTTCTCTAGAGTTAATTATCAAGATTATGTGAAAATAGTAAAGTAAACGATAGCTACTTTTGATATTTCTTTACATTATTTTGCGTTGGATAAACTTCGATAATTAACACCTTCGTTGTGTTTTTATTTTCTTTAGTTGTATAAATAATTAATTCATTAAAATTTAATTCAGTATAAGCAAGGTTTAGGATGACAACTAAATATTGTGAGAACAAGAACATCATGTCAACTATTGATTACAATGATTGATAATGATAATCGTAATTCTTAACGCGTCTGTATTTTTTATAAAATCAACCACTTATTTTATTTGAAATTAATTAAATCACAACAATTAGATAAATCAATATTATTATGTCCTACAACCGAACTCGTATTTGTATAACTTGAAACTGTTTTTCTCTTGTTTTATTTATTGTTTCAAAATGTGAAATTAAAAAATGTAATATCTGGAAACACCCAAACTCATTGGAAATGTACAATAAAAATCAACGAAATCTTTATATCTTTATATAATTTGTTGATTTGATTAATTTAATAATGGAGATTGGATGGTTGAATTTGACGATTGTTTTTTATTTCTCATCTGCTAAATTATTAAAAAAAATTAAGACTATATCTCAATTTCTTACAAATTTATATCCGTTCTCCTTTAACTTTTACCATTTAATACATATTTTCTAAACAACTTTATTTTGTTCAAAAAGAACTTCAAATGTTGGTTGGGGACCTGACAAAGGAATTTCAACCCTGGGCTCACTATTTTTCCTCAGATTTTTCTGGGGCTTCATTCTTTCCGTCTGCACGCGTGGAGGCTGTTTATTCTTCTCGTCTGTGCGTGGAAGCTGTTGATTTGATGCTCTATGGATGCTCATTTCTTCCCCGTAAGAGAAGACCTTTAGATGTCATTGCTTGAAGTGATGCAAGATTGCTTGGATATTGATGGATGATTGAAGTTCATTGGAGGTAGTGCCTAGATGGCTTGTGCGTTCAAAATATTAGTTGTACTAGATAATTATGTAATATCTTGTACTCAATTATAAACCCACCCGTACAAAAAAGAACTTCAAATGTTCAAAACAGCCAACAAAATCATCAAATCTCAATCCTCGTAATACAGTATAACATTGATTACTCATTTTTGTGACAGTTGCAAACCTCATCATTTCAAGGTTTTGACACATGATGTCACAACTGCAACTACAAATTTAGCATACTTTCCAATTATTGAAGTTGGAACAAAATACATACTTAGTGTGAAAGGTTGACACTTTCGGGACAGTGAAAGGCTAGTGCGCTAGGAAGGCCACCCTCCACAACAAATCCTCGACTTAGAGCAACTCCAATGCTATTAGGTAAATTAGTTCTCTAAAAAAATATATTATATTACTTAGCTAAAATTTAGCTAATGAGAATAGAATGTTGCTCCAATGGGATCATGTAAATTATGGACATGTAAAAATAAAAAATAAAAAATTTTGATTTATTTTTTCACAATCTTATCACCTAAAAAAATCAATCTCAAAACTTATATATCTAATCAACATTGGAGCAACAAGTTTGCTTATAAAAATATGAGATGTGATGAAAATGTAATTAGAAAATGTATTGTATAGGATAGATAATGAGAGATGAGAGCTAAATTTAGCTATTTAAAACCAATCATGTATAATTATAGCTTAACTAATCCTTGCATTGGAGTGGTGCTTCTCTATCTCATTCTTGATAATTGGGTGACAACTAAGATTTTTTACATAATTGAGATGTTTACATGATTGCATTGGAGATGCTCTTACTCCAAAGTTTCAATCTTTTCATACAAATCGCCGAAAAGGCGACATGTTTTGTGGCGACTTTCCACGATTTACTGCTTAGCTTTAATTCAAGAAACTAGGTTGAACTGGGTATTGGTCTAATCGATCGGAGAGATGGCCATTTGATGCTGGTGATGGATGGTGTTGATTCAGACTCCTCTTCTTCAGCCGATCTGCTGCTGGCGCCTACAGATAATAGAGGGAAGCATAGGGTTTTGGCTGAGCTGAAAAGGGTTGAGTTGGAAGCTAAGTTTCTTGAGGTTGGATCCCTTTTAGCCTAACTGCTGCTCAATCATGATTTTGCTACTTTGATTCACTCATGTGTTTAGTTGTGTATTCCATTCAGATGAAATTTTGTGTAGCAAATGACATGCTTAGGACTTGGAAAGTAGATTCCTTGGAATTATACACTTAGGCATCCTAAGCTTGATCTGAGATGAATCGGAGGTTTTATAGATTTGGTGTTGTACATTGAAGATTGAAATTAAAAGTTGAAGATACCTGTACTTCAACATTTTTCAACCTGGTCAAGTGATCTGCATATGCAACTGATTAAGCAGAAATATTGACGATTCCAGTAGACTTTTCACAGTTTTGAACTGTCAGATTTTTGTATGATTAGAGCATGTATGTTTTAAATGCAGATGGTTGGGAATGATCAAATGTTTAGCTGGTTTTTCAGATGATACTGGTGTTCTATTTATTGTAGTCACAAAATATTCAGTGAGCAAATAGGAGTGACGTGTTAAATGATATGATTTTAAACTAACATCTGAAGGAAATCATGTTGGTTCATTATCATTCACAGACCATTAATTTTTTGATGCTTTCATTTTCCATTTCCTTGTCGGTACTGCTAAACTTATGTTATACACTTTTTTGTTCGCGCGTTATATGTTAACACAACATCTTTTATAATGATGAGAATTTGAGATGTTTCATGTCAGTTGTTAAGGTTTTGGCATTCAACTGAATACTAATTAGCGTTTATATGGATTATTAATATAAGCCTAATGTGCTGTTTGTGCAGGAAGAATTAACAAAGCTCGAGACAACAGAAGACGTCACCAACTTGTGCGTCGAGTGAGTTTGCTTATCGCTCACTACACATTAAGTGTTATTGAATATGAACAGTTTGATTAATTTCGTTTCATATTTGCAAGATTGCTGCAGTTCATTGAAACCAAGCCAGATCCCTTACTCCCCATGTAAGTTTACAAAACTGATATTTCCATGTTAGCAAAGTCAATTTTGGGGACCTAAATTCACAATTTTTTTGTTCTATTCCAGGACAATCGGCCCTATCAATCCAGCATGGGATAGATGGTTTGAGCCACCCAAGGACTCCGAAGGTTGCAGATGTTGGATTCTTTGATCCAGCCATAATACAGAATGCACACCAAAAGTCTCTAGATACTGCTTTCATTATCATCAAACCCAATCTTGTCAGTGATACGCAAGCATCACTCATTTGCTAACATTGGAAAATCATTCAAGACATTGTGAAGCTGATTTGTCTTCAGTGCAACAATCAGTTATTTTGGCAGCACTAGAATTTAGAAAGAAGCAGGAAATGTGCTCAAAATACATGTGGTTAAATCACTGCCCTTTTCAGCTGTGTAACAAATTCTAGACAGGTTTCAACTAATGTTGTTTTTTTTTATGGTGGAATTACAACTCGCACAAGATACATCGAGGTTACACATCGATTGTTCATATCGAGTACATAAGCAACTGAAGCACGGACCTAACAGGCACCAACCACCGAGAGAACAAACATAATGTCAAGCTCAGCTCAAGAGAAGTAAACAGCAAAGAGAAACAGACACCTCTTTGAGGAGTAAACATGCATGTGAAGGAAACAGACCAGCCCTCTTTTCCAGCCCATCCAGCCAAACCCTGCAGGCCCATTTTGTAAATAGGCCCACAAAAAAAACCTAGCAGCCTCCCAGCCAAACCCTGCCGCGCCGCACCCGTTCTCAGCCTCCCAGCCAAACCCTGCCGCGCCGCACCCGTTCTCAGCCTCCCAGCCAAACCCTGCCGCTCTTCGCTCCACATCTGCCCTTCGTCTTGCAAGCTCGTCCAGATCGAGCCAAACCCTGCCGCATCGCCACCCGTTCTCAGCCACCCAGCCAAACCCTGCCGCTCTCCGCTCCACATCTGCTCTTCGTCTTTGCAAGCTCGTCCAGATCGGTGGCTGCTGACCGTCCCCGCCATACCAACATGCCTCCTCCAGAAATCGATGCTTTCCTCCTCCATATTTGACATCCAATCCCAGATAAAGCTCCGAGCATGCGCCGGAAGGAAAACCACCAACGGCTTGAAAAACCGAAGGGGAGGAAAGCTAGGAACAACCTAGAGTAAAGGAAAACCGAAAGGAAAACCAGACAGAAGCTAGCCTCCCGCCGGAGCTTACAGAAAAGGAAAATCCAAAGAAAAGCGAAATGAAGCAAAAAAGGAAACGGGGGCGGAGGAGGAACAACCACCTCCAAGGAGGTCGTCCTCCCCAGCCCAGATCTGAAACTCGTACGGAAGAACTGTAAGAGAGAAGCTGGAGGTTTTCAGTTCAAATTTCGGTTGTTTTAACTAATGTTGTTGAATAGATGTTTTTTTGTTACAGGGAATTTTTTTGTTTACCATATCAAGTGATGATATTTTTTCTTGGAGGCAAAGGTGGATGTTTTTCTTTTTCCCAAGTTGTAATTTAGTACATTTAGGAAATAGTGAAAACTTACTAAACCCCCCCCATTCATCAAACTCTCCACAGGCTTCTCATGCTGCTCTCTTAGTCTCAGACCTGAAACCACATTGACCAACTTCTTCCACAGGATGGATAGCCTTTGACTTGGTGCTCCAGCAAGCAGCAGCAGATGATAAAGAGATGCATTTTCATGGTATTGGTTATTGGGCCGGATTCATATTTGCCATACAGACTCTTTTGCAAAAGTATGGCAGCTGCATAAAGTTGACCATTCCAACATCTCTCACGTTTTCATCTTTCACACGAAACTTCATATTCTGGAATTGTACCAGATTAAAAACAAGCCCACGTAGTTGACTATGTGTATATCAACCTTGCAGGAGGTCGTTGTAGGTTGCTGGCCGGTTCATGTATTAGATTCAACTTCTTATATTTGGAAATCAGTGATATTCTTATACTAGAACAATTCAAAGCAAAACAACTAGTTACTTCACATATAGACTTTTATGCAAATTGTAGTTACATTATCGAGCTTTTCAGCAAGCTCTCCATTGTGTCTTCTGATACTCTATACTACGATCAAAACATTCTCTCTTGTATCTGTTTCTATACTTATGCATATCATCACCGTATATATACACACAAACACGCTTTGCTGCGCCTTCTATGGATCCAGCACCAAAAAAGACCAAAGTCGTAAACCACATCCCCACATCTCTGATTCAAACAAACACTTAAACGCAGCATAAGCCTTTAGCTTCAGACCCCTTCATTATCCTCAGCCTCTTGCACGTTGAAATAAACATCCTGCAAACATTAAACATCACCCAAGTCAGAAACATGATACATGCAATCCAATGTCTTCAAAATTGTGAACTCCATATTTCGGAATCATAATAAGACACGTTTAGGATATAAACTTACTCCCACGGAACATCTCCAACAAGCATCCAGTCACCATCTTTGTCCTCATAAGTAGGCACATACTCCGATCCATTGTATCCCTCCCTCTCCGAATACTCGCCTGAAAATCAAGAACAGTTGGCGACATCAGTTCATATTCTATTGCTTAAATATCAATACGTTCTACGTAACTATCACGATGATTCAAAATACATATAATTTCATACCAAGTGTGAACTTGAACAACTCCTCTAAACCCTTGAGCAGCTCAGCATAAGTCTTGTAAATCTTGAGATCAATCTTCCTCAAATAAGGAGCTCCATCCATACTCACCTTCACAAACATCCCACCACTTTCTCCATCCAATTTCTTCATTTGCAAATTGTTCTTCCTGTACGACCTAATCGGCGGCCATCCAACCACTTGTGCCCTAATTCACACAAAAAACCCTAATTCTATAAATCCCCAATTTAATCCATTAAAACCCTAAACATAAACCTAAATACCTAACTATGAAATTGAACATGAAATACTCACTTGGACGGAGGCGAGGCTTCCCTTCCACCACCGTTTCCAGCGTCAGACGACGTTGAGTTACTGTTAACCCTAGACTCCTCCGTCGATGACAGCATCTGATGCGAGGCTCGTTTGTTGATCCTCAAACCTAAACTCAAGTCATCCACTGGAGTTTCCTTCGCCTTCTCTCTCCCCGGAAGGCCAAGTCTGAGCTCCGTCGCTACCAGATTTAGATCCGTCTCGTGCGTTACCACGCTCTCCATATCTCTCCGCAGCAAGAAACCAGAATTCAATCTATTGGTTACTTCAAGTTTCAACTTTGATCTCTACCGGCGATGGACACTTCTCTAGTCGGAAAATTCTCCGGCGAGCTTAAGATTGGTTTTTTGAGATGGTGGAGAGGAGAAGGTATATAACAGGTGAAAGAGATGCTTCAGCGACACGACGTTCACCACGCGCTTTGTCACAGCGAATGCTTAAATGACACGTGTAAGAGTTGATTGATGCGGTTGGTCGTGAAAGAGAGGGTGTTTGGTGATTGGGGGACAAAAGGTAGACAAGGGAGAAGGAATGGACGGTGTGGATAGGAGTTGAGATGAGGCGTGTGTTGATGTGGTACGTTGGATTTAAGGGGACAAGATGATAGTTGAGCACGTGAAAAGTGGGGCCAGGGTCAGATGTTGTTGATTGGCGGAAACAGTACGGTTGGATCGCCGTGTGATTGTCTATATGGATGCCAATACTGTGCCGTTGTATTTATCTTAGATTTGTTAAATAAAGTTTTGTTGGTACATTTATAGGCAGCTATTTTATTTGTTTATATAGTTGAAGATATTTTGGATCCGAATCCGGATCTCGTGTAGCGCAATTATTTCATATTGTCAGTAGAAATGGATCCGGATCTCGTGTAGCGCAGTTATTAGCTGCGAGTATAAAATGACGTCGTTTTGATATTTTTTATTTTAATTTACATAGTTTTGGATTGCTATAAACTGTTGTTGCTATATTACAATAGTACATTGAATCTGAATCCGGTAAAAATATTCAGTTTGTAGGTTTCAGTAATACTTTTACTCTATTATTTGTAAAGTTTTGAAAATGTCTTTTAATACAAATTCACTTTCAATCTTAATATTCATTTTAAACTTTAAACTTAAGGTGTATAATCGTTAGTTTATCACCCATTGTGTAAAAAGTTATAAACAGTTTGCAGGGAGATTTATTTCTTTGAAACTATTTATAAAGTATGGCATAGATATATTTATAAAAGTTAGGATGATAGCTAAGCTTTTGTTTGAAGGCTGCCCAAAACATGTCTTGACACGATGACAATGAAAACATGTATATTAAGAGACAACCCGTAGTTGAGATGAAATGTTCAAAAAGCAAAAGGTTAATATATTGATTAGATTATAAAGAAGTTGAGTATCAAAATTCCACTAGAAGATGTCGCCACTGAGGTGGACACAAGTCATCGAATGTAATATTGCATGACCCCAATATACTCCAAAAGATACGATGCTAGGCAACTTTGTATCTTATTTCTAGTAATATATCATTACTCTAGCTTATCTTCAAGGACCACAAGCAACACACTTGATGAAGAATAAAGATGACATATTGTCCTCAACCGACTTTTAAAGGTGAAAGTCGGTTTGGACTCATTTAGGTGGTGAAACCATTGCCCCTTTCTTAAGGGCCAAGAGCCTAATCTCCCTCGTATTGATTTAGATGGATATCGGTTTTGTAGGTCAAAAGTATATACTTGTCCCCACTAGTCTCTTTGGGTTATGAGAAGTTAATAGGTTCATATTATAGGGCACGACTCCATTCCATTCATGGTGGTCGAGATATACAAGTGTTAGAAGACTTTGGAAGACAAGACAGGGATTTGAGGACCAGTGTCATAATTGGGTTGTCTGGTTTGAAAATAATTCACTCTTGTCGGACAGACTCTTTTACTGAATACCAATTCCCAAATCAAATCATTCCACATCCAATATTTTCATTCAAAGCATGCCCAAATTTGCATCATTGAATAGTCTGTATGTATGAACTAATGACAACACTTCTACCTATCTTTCACAAACATTTATGTATACAACTGCACTGACACCCCAACAGATTATGAATTTGGTTTTAATGGATTGGATTGGGTTGAATTATGAAAGAGAGGAAATGGAGTTAGATATAAAGGTGGAGAGGTGTGCTGACCAACTTGCCAGTAAGTATGAAAAGAACACGAGGCCCCTCCACAAGGCAGATCAAACAAAATGTAGTTGTAAAGGTAGGTGTATCCACCCCAAATATAGGAATCGTTATACTTAAAACAACATATGAGATAATAGATCATGTACCCCAAACTCATTGAAATACAATTGGCAAATAGGCATCAGTAATAGCTAGTGTTGTTAACCTTGATTAGTTCTTGAAGTCTACTAGTAGAAGCATTACTCAGATTGACATACTGACTGACAGACTACGACAATTGACATCAGCTGACTGACCATTTTTCTAATCAATCAGAAGACACTTGAGATTTGGAGCCAGCAGGTGACAAAGACTGAAGAAAGATGCCGTGTCACATATCTCACCAATTGATGAAACAACAACTCAGAATGGTACAAGTGGAGATTTATGAATGAATGATTGATTATAGTGACATTAGCTCATTTCAATGATTAACAACAATTCCACATCAGTGACATCACCAAACTCTATCCAAATATAGATTGTTTCAGATCTAAAATTCCAGCCGTTCAAATATTCCAAGATGAGTGATGAAAATTGAAATTGCTGAAGTCAGTTTCTCACGCTTAATTACATTCTGCATACTTACACAGTTACACTATATCGAAGATCTTAGTAAAGTAAGAATAAGGAGACTCACAGTCATAGTCAGAGGTCGTTTACGCCCTCATCCGATCGTATTACTGAAATTCAACGCCCTAGATTTTGAAGCCGGGATTTGAAACCCTAGAGTACTGAACACATCCTGATTTTTGGAATGTTTTAGAATGCGCCGCCGCAGCAGGAAGCGTACGATAGGAGAAGGTGGGATCCAGATCTCATACAACTATAGCCATATGCAGCATTTATTTAAATTTCAAAATTTATTCGTAAAACGACGTAGTTTTGATCTAAATTATTTCAAAATAACGCTGTTTTACTAAAATC
This sequence comes from Sedum album, assembly GCA_006409495.1. Lineage (NCBI taxonomy): Eukaryota > Viridiplantae > Streptophyta > Magnoliopsida > Saxifragales > Crassulaceae > Sedum > Sedum album. The sequence continues at coordinate 16,989 of QZGG01001555.1, forward strand.
CAAATTTGAAACGGTTGAATCCTTTATAAAATTACGTAGTTTTGATCTCATTAATTCAAAACGACGTCATTTAACTTTCGGCTGTAAAGTGTTTTACGCTGCATTGATCTCAATTCGGAAAAGGAGACCTGCGAAGGGACGAAAATACATTTAATAAAATTTCTTTATTTGGAAATTTAACCGGATTAATAATTATATTTTCACAAATTCAATTTTATGTTTCAACAATATAATTGTCAAATACTTTAGAAGTGAAATCTAAGTGAATTTCTTTTAATACACACGCATTTATGTATATTGCACAGATTGATAGGCTGAAAATTTTAAGTGGTCGTAAATGAACTGCACTCTAATCTCATACAGTCATACAGAACCACATGATTTTACTGTGCAAAAGTATTTCATTACAAGATATGATGAAAATTTGTTGTGAAACTAAAACAATATGAAGAAATGGAATAGAACAAGTAGGTCGGTCTGCCTAGGAACATTGACGCGTTGTCACTGATTTGTGATCGGCTAACATTAGTCTGGACGAGCTGATGCTGGTGTTTTCTTCATCTTTGAAGTCAGAGATGATTTGGGCAATGGTTAGCATCAAGACTTGAGCAAGCTCTTCTCCGTCCGTCCATTCGTGTATCTTTGCTTCAATGAGCAATGGATTCTTGCATATCAAGTCCCAGAGAGGGAAGTTCTTCCTTGGCATGAGATGGTCTTCTTTTCTTAGCTTCAAGCTCGGACAGTAGTCTCCCGCACCGTCTCCAAGGTATACAAAGATCTTCTCATTTAACGTCGATAGGAGCGTCGATAGGAGCTTTTCAATCACCTTTCCCTTGCACAAATTTGAAGGGCATGGATTAGTGCATCCATGGGGATCAGACAACTTGTTAAAAGGCCGGATCCTTAGAGTGCCGTGTTCGTCAAGAAACCCGGGGTTAGTGTAAATTTCCGAGAAGCAGTGTGAGATACCCAAGTGATCAAGAATGGTTTGGATAATGAACGTGTTGGCATCACTGATGATCTTTAAATCACAGCCTAAAGCATGTGCAGTCTTGATGGCCGGGACAACGTTTGGGTTGATTGGAACAGTGACGAGAGCTTGTTTGATATCTTGTATAGTGTATCCTCGAGAATGAAATAGCTCCATCATGATGTCCATTAAAGAGTTCAATGGCATTGTGGGAAGAAGAGATTTGAACTGATCGGTTGCACCCAACTGATCAACCACCCAGTAATCGCTATCGCAGTCGATGATGGTATCGTCGAAGTCGAATAACACAACAATCTTTGAACCGGGAGCAGCCATCGGATTTGAAAAACTGTTGGTCAGAACCATGTGGCTTTTTTAGAAGGGATGATTGTGAATTTATAGGTGAATGTCTGATAGGTTTTACCGTTTAATATTTCTAAATAATAGAGACACAGTTATAAGAAACTTTTTGAAAGTTCGTTATCCGACTACGTCTTATCAACTGAATTTTCGTCAAACGACGACATTTCGACTTGTGGTTCAGCAGGGCCGTAGCCGCACGGCCCATTCGTAAAGCCCAATAAAAGACCGGGTTATAGGAACGTAGCCCAATACTACATGGTGTAATTTGCAAGAGACATTTCTAGGGTTTTGAATCTCAGAAAACGCAACGCGGCGGAGCCACCTGAATTCGTCACCATGGTAAATTGAGTAGCTCCTTCCGATTTGGATTTGGTAGTACTAAAATGATGCTTAGTATTTCATTTTTCGTCGTTTTGATTGTGTATTTACGTGAATGAGATACTCGATTAAGTTTCAACTGCTGGTGTAGTTTTATGATTTGTGCTGAGTTGCAGTAGCAGCTGCTTTTAGGATCCGATCGGAATTGTTATTTGATTCTTATGTTTTTAATATTCAAGGTTACTGTTTGAAATTTACTCTTTAAGTGAATTAAAGATTCAGGCTTGGTGGTACTCTTTTGTGATCTAGATGCTAGGTTGGATCTCTGAAGGTCAGTATATATTGAATACCTCAGGATGATTTGTTATAATGCTGAAAAGCTGGGTTTGCGATGTTTTTGCAGGTGAATGTTCCTAAGACTAAGAAGACCTACTGCAAGAACAAAGAGTGTAGGAAACACACATTGCACAAGGTTACTCAATACAAGAAAGGTAAAGATAGTCTTGCTGCACAAGGAAAGCGCCGTTATGACCGTAAGCAATCAGGGTATGGTGGTCAGACTAAGCCCGTGTTTCACAAAAAGGTAAGAGATAATGCGGTTATACGTATTCATGTTTACATAAACACTGGCCACCGCTAAGGCTTTATAGAAATGATAAGTTTGCAGCTATTTCCATCGACCCACTTATAATTTGTGCAATTTCCTTTGGTTTATTTTATAAATAGTGGCTAGAGTTGTGTACTTTATATCATTGATGTCTTGCATTGTCAAAAATTGAATTAGTGCTTAAATTTTTTGTAGCATATATAGCCAGTGCATTAAAATGCATCAGTGAATATTGAGGAAGTGTTGCTGATATGTTAATAATATTATTCTCTTGTGACAGGCCAAGACAACCAAGAAGATCGTCCTGAGGTTGCAGTGCCAAAGTTGCAAACACATGTCTCAGCATGCAATCAAGGTACCATGCCTCTGTCATATATTTTTCGGTGCAATGAATTTAATTACTTCTCTTTTAACTTCTACTTTTTTTTGCAGAGGTGCAAGCACTTTGAAATTGGTGGAGACAAGAAAGGAAAGGGAACATCTCTGTTTTAAGTCTGATTCAATGGTGTACTGTGTTTTAAATTTTAGCTGCTTTGTTACTAAATTCAGTATTTCTTTCAGAACTGGAAAAGCGATCTTGATGTTTTTGATCCTCAATTACATTTTGCAGCCTCTTGAGAATTTGTTCAATCTAACACACTCGTCCCCGGTTGCACTTAATGATTATTTTGGTTGCATGATTGTACTTGCCTTTATCTTTTCTAATGTTAGGCAGCTACATCTTGTTTTTTGTACTGCGTTGGCATTTTATGTTCATGCCCTCTTGGAGTATGTTAGTCATTCTTGGTATATAGTGGCCATTACTGTCGGTCTTAAAAAACACAAGCAAACGCGCCTGAATTGAAAGAAAGACGAGATTATTATTCTTGTAATTTTTGATGTGTTTTTTGTGTAAAGACCGGTTCTTATCATGTAGAAGATGTCGATCATGAGGGTGAGTGCGGTGAGGGAGAAGCTGGCGGCAGCATGCATGAGGTGTGGTAATTGTGATAAGCATATGCGAGACACGACGACCATTTCTGAGTGTATGCATCTTTGTAAGTGGCGGCTGCTCGATTCATCCCTGTGCTTGCTGGATCAAAAGTGATAGGTGTTCAGTCTACGAATGATCGGCTGGAGCCTAAGACTTCGACGTCTCTCATGCTAGGAGAATGAAACATAAGACAAGATTAAGATAGGCCGCAAACATCTTCTCATTTGGAAAACTCAGATAAGAAGAATAATAATCTCAATGACCTTCAGGAGCACTCCAGTTCATCTGAGGATAAACATAAGTCATCCAAAGAAGTTAACATTCTTCGCTAGCCTATAGTTTATGATAATAATTTAAAGTGAATGTTTGAAAGTCTCTTTAATAATTTTTGCGGGCCTTAGGCTCTAGAAAAGCATAGGAATGCAAACTACTGCTTAGTTCAGTTGTACCCTGGATCAACTTTTGGCTCAATATTAACTATGGAGTCGTACTGAAAGTCTGAAACACTGGTCATCACTGAAGCCAAACACGAATGTTGTGATATGAAAATAAAACCATTTTTGTTTATATTAAAATGTTGCAAAAACAAGTTGATAGAACTGTCTCCATCTTCTACAGAACTGGCTCTGGAATTTTAACTAACAGAGTCATCATAAAGACCAGCCGCCAACAATTATCTCACTTCAGAGGAATGAACCTAGAAGAGTGGGTGGCACCAATACCAGGCCTACCGTGCTTGACGGGTTTGTATGAGATGGAGAACTCAGCTAGGTAGTGTCCAATCATCTCAGGCTTGATTTCAACTTGGTTAAATGTCTTTCCATTGTAGACACCAATGATACTGCCGATCATCTCAGGGACAATGATCATGTTGCGGAGGTGTGTTCTCACTGGCTCAGGCTTCTCACCTGGAGGTGCCTCCCTTTTCTGCATCAATACAAATCAAATTAAATGCATTAAACAATAACTATTGAATATTACATATGAAATTCTTAAACTAAGCAACACAAGCCAGCTGATGACAAACTTAGTATAGCAGACAACAAAACTTACATCAAAATAGCCATACTTCAAATCAATTAAACCAATGCTACTATGCTACTTTTAAAGAACAGAGTGAAACCAATGCTACTTTTAAAGAACACATGTCATTTAATAATGCTGCTACATAGACCCTACGAAAACTCCATCGGATACTCGAATAGTCATAGTGCCAAAAACATTAAGAAATTTGGGATACAGCCACTATCTTCATACACGCTTCCTACATTTCAAGTGCCCTAATGATTCTACTACATATCATAAAACTTATTAATTTAAAGCACTGACATTTCCAGGCTATTTTGAAACTACAAATATAAACTACTAAACTAGGAGAACCCAGAACCCAAAAGTTATTGAAAGCACGTACCGCCTTGCGCAGCTTCTTGATCAATGCCATTGGCTTCCTCTTCAAACCCCTCTGAAACCTAAAACACCACAAACCAAAACATCAACACAACAATCAACATACTAAAAGCAAAACAAACATCTCTCTCCACTAAATAATCGAACCTTCTACGAGCACGAGCAGTAAAGAGCTTGACAAGCTCATCAGTAGACATATCCAACAATGCATCCAAATCACTCCCCTAAAGCTAAACTTCTTAAACGTCCTCTTCTTCGGCTGTCCGGCAGCAACATCAGTTTCAATATCCGCCTGCAATCACACAAAACCATTGACTTAAATCAATCAAAAAAGCGGAAAATTCACAACAAAATATTTAAATTCATCAAATGTGGCCGAATCAGTTACCATGATTGCTGCAGCTGATGCTTCCTTCTTCTTCACAAATCAACCCTAGCTAGGGTTTCACAATGAGCGTTTTAAATTTATACTTCCAGAAACTGGGCCGCAATTGTCTCACTGGGCCGGCCCATTAACTGTTTCGCACTTGGCATTCGACAAAGCATCAAAACGCGCGCGCGTTCGGCACCACCGAGAAACGAGCGAAGTTCAACACTTGAGCCTCACTTTTCGTATCCGAAACTCGAGCTGATGTCTCTCAACCACAAATCCAATCGCCACGCTCCGTTTCAGTTTTCATATTCGTTTCGGCATGCCGGATCGACGTACGGATGCCGATTTTATTTGACCTAATTGGAAGCAGAGGGTCGTCGTTGGCGGTAGATTCACAGAGTTTATGAAGCTAGGGTCTTCATTGAAGATCAGAATGGTATTTCTCTGGGATACTGATTGTCTTCTTTTGTTCAATTACTGTTTCCATATCCTGTAGAGTTTCAAGTCACCTCAAGCCTTGGGTGGCCACATGAATATTCACAGAAGAGCTAAAGCCATGCCAAGATCACAATCTGTATCACCCATGTCATCACCTCCCTCATCGCCATGGCTTCCTAACAGGATTACTACTGCTGATCATCATCCTTTTCAGGATAATAAAGATCACTTCTTTTACCCTAGCCCTAATCCCCACTGGCCTCTCAATACACCACTTGTTATCACACGATCAACCCTAGCTCTTCCAACCTATCACATCTTCCGATGATCCGCTTCACTCCGAGATTAGAGTTAGAGAGAGGGCTAAGAAGAACTGCATTAGGGATAAGACTCAGTTAAACGGATCAAGTATCATACCCAGGACCCGTGTCAAGATGTTATGGTTTCAAGACTGAGTTTAGGCACTAGAGTGATTACAAGCAGGCCAGCTGTCGGAGAAGACATTGATTTGGAGCTGCGTCTCGGATCATGAAAAGAAAGGCGCAAGCGATCCAAGACTAGTTCGATCAAATAGTGTACTGAATGAAAATCCTACGAATATTATGCAAGCACTCAGTTGTGTCACCTCACTCTTCATACTCCTACATGGTTTGAACTTGAAAGTGATGACGCAACCTAGCAAGACCCTTTGAACTCCATGATTTTTCAATCATTCACAGTGCTAATAAAAACCGTTATCCTGAAAGGCATAGATGATTAGATGTTAAGTATCTTTGAATTTTTAAACAAATGATTTTGAATTTATTTTCAAAATGGCCTGAAAACTTCAATCTGAGTTCTGTGACCTTCCCCCATACATATGAACTCAGCCCAATTAAACCTCTGTTTATGCTCATTCCAACTTAAATCGTTTGCATTGATCTCCTGCGTTCCATTCAGAAAAACCCACATTATTAAAAATAGGCTTATATCTCTTTTTGTCTTGCTTGCTGGTTAACTCTAACTGAGAGATTCAGGGCCTGCTCACCAGAGACGTTACCAGGGACGGATGCAGGATTTGATTGGGCTAAAAAAAATTTATTGAAATTTAATATGGTTAAATTTGATTTTTTTTGTTTTGATTGAAAGTTGCTTGGGCTAAAGCCTATATTGCCTTTATGTGGGTCCGTCCCTGGACGTTACATGAGAATGCTTTTGTTTATGGGATATTAAATAAAGTTAATTATGGCATTGGCATCTATGAGACATGGGATGAATTTGAAAATGTAGCTACGGATGCATTTTTCATCATCTTAGGAAGCTTGAATACGTAACTTCATTATGATGAAAATGACTTCTTACTTTATATCTCCATCTGCATTTTGTTAATTTTCATCCATTCATTCATTTTGGGTCTCTGCAACAGAGAGATGCAAATCAGAACAAAGTCTAGCATAAATAGAGAAAATATATACAGTAAATAGCATATAACCATAAGAGGAAAAACATCTGGTGTCAGCTTTTATGTTTCCATACTATGACAATTTTCTATTCTTAAATGCAGACATTATTACATCAGAAAGCCCAATTTTTAGAAACAAAACTTTTTTCCCATGCATCATAATACTAGTCCTATTTTTCTTTTTCAATGATCTAAAGTATAAGTTTCATATTGAAATTTACTAAAATGGTCTCATTTATCCTCTCATCTCTTCTCTTCTCATCTTATCTTTTACATTACGTACACCTTACAAGTTCTCTTTACTTCATCTCTCTCACAATCCGTCACTTAATTATTTCGTGCTAATTTAGAAGCGGGACTTATATACTTTTTACAATGGCGCAGAGGAAGCTTTCCATTACAAGTATCTATTTAGAATTATTCCACCATTTTTCTATACCATTTGTATAGGCAAAAATCTCTATTAACAGATCTATTGAAGTCCATATTCTTTACCGATTATAATCTTTCATAAATAATTTTCACACATTCAAATGCTTATTGAAATATTAATGTATTCAAAACGTTGTTAAGCATTGAAAAATAGACGGTGCACACACTTTTTAACCATGCAAGCAATCAAAACCCCACCATTTGAATTATGGAGTTAAATATCTGCGTACGGATTTTGAACTGGCATGCGCGCTAGGTCAAAATGAAAGCAAATTGCTAGCAGTTTACATTCATTCACATGCACCCACATATTTCCTCCAAGTGCGTTTCCAAGGACCACAATCAGATACTAACTCATTGCAAATCCAAATCAGGTTTAAGGCACATTAAATGATTAATGTCAGCTCTCTTGTCTTTATAAATTTAATTTTTGTATATGTTTATAGATTAATATCGTTATTGTCTTTATCGAAACCTTTTAAAGTGTCATACAGCTCACTCCTTATAAAATAAAAATATATGTTAAACTTAATATGGAGCAGCAAGGAGCCTAGGAGTGTAAAGCTGCCCACGAGGCAACTGGGAATGGTTTATGTTTTAGAGAGATGACAAGATCTAAACACATTATTTAACCAATTACTCCGTACATATTTGAGCATATGTGAAATTTCTGAAGACAATTTTCATACTAAATAATTTAATTTACAATGAGAATGAATTTGTGCCAATGCTCAGAATGTTTCAAGGTTTTAAGGCATACACACCCATGAAATATAAAGACTTATTCAAACAAGACTTTCTACAATCTCAATATCAAAACATAAAATGAAGACAGTACTCTCTCACATGCTCTGTAACATTTGAGAGAGAACATCCTATTCATTGACAGTAAAAAAATTACTTTCGTCCTCTATTATAGTAAATATTTTTCCTTTACTTTCTTATTAATTTCTCTTATTACCTTACTTTTTAGGATTTTTTGTCGAAAACTACCCCTCCAATAATTTGAACAAAACCACCATTCAATTTTTTTTGACTTAACCACCCACAAATATGAAAATATTTAATATGACTTTTCCAACAGATCAACCGGTAATTATGACCGTTGACTTCGGTTGACTTATAATAAAAAATTGTGTTTTTTGTCAAAAACCACCATTCAAATTAATACCACAAGTTAATCAAAACAACCCCTTCAAATTTTTGTTTTGACTTAACAACCCACAATATGAAAACTATATTTCATAGTGTTTCCAATAGGTTACACCGTTGACTTCAATTGACTTATAATAAATAAATTAATAAAATCATAATTGGTAATATACGGACTAATTACCAAATTAATTTTATTGACTTTAGTTGATATATCCACAAATGACTTCAGTTGACTTACCAAATGTACGTCCTAATTATTTTAATTAATTTTATTTACTCTAAAACCTAAATGGTAATTTATAGACTAATTAATGAAATTAATTGTAAATCCTAAAAACAAAATTTGTCAAACTCGTTAGTAGTCCGTAAATTACCAATTAGGTTTTAGAGTAAACAAAATTAATTAGAATAATTAGTTCGTATATTTGGTAAGTCAATCGAAGTCAATGAAATTGATTTGGTAATTAGTCCGTAAATTACCAGTTATGATTTTTATTATAAGTCAACAAACTCAACGATGTAAACCTATTAAAAAGTCATATTAAATAGTTTTCATATTTGTGGATGGTTAAGTTTGGAAAGGATGGTTTTGATTTAATTGTTATATTGGAAGGGTGGTTGCACTAAAAAACTTTTTTTTAATTTTTATTATAAGTTAACCGAAGTCAACGGTCATAATTACCTGTTGATCTGTTAAAAAGTCATATTAAATAATTTTCATATTTGTGGGTGGTTAAGTCAATTTTTTTGAAGATGTGGTTTTGTTCAAATTGACCTATTGGAGGGGTGGTTTTTAGCAAAAAAACCCTACTTTTTAACTTCTTTCATCATTTATTATCAATAAAATTAATTTTTTACTCACTTCATCTCTCACAACTCTTTTCTTTCTTCATTCATTATCTTCACACATTTCTTTTTTCATATATTCTTAATCTCCGTGATCAATACCAAACGTTCACTATAATAGGGGATGAAAGAAGTATATTTGAAGACATTCTATATTTTTATAGACACATATAGTCTTATGGTTCCAAGTAAACAATAACACAGTTCATAAGTTGACAAATAAGACAAGGTAGGTTTCTTAACATGTAGATGTAGCGTTATTTCCCCCAAATTCTAGGCAATTAACTTAGACCGTCCACTGGCGTTCCAATGTGGGATCAGGTTCAGTTTTAGTGAGATTGGACGCCTTAGGCGTGGGGTATGAACATTTATTTCGATGCAAATTATCAAAATAAGTAGCTGACATTTAATTAGTGTTTCTCAAGTTGTTAGAGATGGCCATCTTACCTTGATTGTGTGTTGAAATGCTGAATGGAGTCAAGAACGTCGTTTCAAGGACAAAAAATTCCAAGGTTGACCAATATTGACCATGACAGTTGAGCAACTTCTATGCTCACATACAAAATGATCTTCTCGAATTAGAATTGACAACATTTTTCAAACGTATTTGGCCGCATATGATTCTGTGTCGTGGACGATTTGGTTGGGAGTTTCCATTTATGGGAGATGACTGACACTTGCATTATTAGCAAAAATCTAATTTTTTTAGGCCATTGATTTATTGTATATGCAAATGTAAATGATAATCACCACCATGCATCCTCCATCCTTTGCAACTTGTAACCCATACATGCATCCTCCATCCTTTGCAACTTGTAACCCATAATCCGATGTGTTTTTTTCCGGGGTCGTCCCCAAGGGACAATCTGGTATGGTGTGGCATTTCTCGAAAATGTGGAAGTACGTTTAGATTGATAGCATCATACCAGAAATACATATCATCTAGTTTAACAATTTGGTGTTAGGTTTTGTCCTCTTCTTTTTACATGCAAGCGATCCCATAAGATCCATTTTTCTAATGACTTGAGAAATTAAAAATTTTCACGAATGGGTCTGGATTTAAAACAAATCTTTTGACCATTTGAGTGATTACTTGAGCTTGATGAAACAAATAACTTGTTCAAATACAAACTAAAAATTTCTCATCCCAACTAGTGGGATTAATCTATAAAAAAAACTATGAATATAACAGAGTACTGACATTCAAGTTAAGTATTCAACTGCCAATAGGGCAACTATCAAGTTGCCTAATGACGTCATCAAATGTGCTGACATGGCATCAACCGGCGCCTCCGGTAGCAAGTCGGCCCGCCATTTCACTATTTCTCATAGTATTTGTGAGTTGACTCGGATGAACTATTTTCAAGTCCTGGGATTTGTCCTTCTCAAGTCCCCTCAGTATATATGTACTTTAATTATCACACATTAATTTTTAATAAGTAAAAATACATCACTTCATGCCAATAATATTTAATAGTCATTTTTCCTCTATACATATTAAAAAATAAATTAAAAAAATGCTATACCGACAGATAAGATATGTCTACAACTTGATTTTTAATGACTGACCTATTCTCTCTGAGACCTCTTATCGATTTTGTCTCTATAAATCCACAAAACAACCCACCTACAAATTGGAATCCAAGCTTTTGAAACTCAAGATATTCGAAAATGGAGCCTTGCAACTTCTCACTAGATCCCAGTCAAAATTTCACATCTCCAAATTCTCCTTATAGCTTTGATTCTTGGGGAAGTTATGACACCAACCCTCCACAGTTCAGCTTTCTTGATTCAGATGAAATGCACTTACTCAATTCGTTGTTGGATTTGGACTCATCATCTACTTCAACTTCTTCATCTCCATCTTCCATTTCCAATGTGCTTTCAGCAGTAAGCCCTATTCCGGAAGAGAAGGAAATTACATCCGCGTCCAAACAAGGGAAGTCTAAAATAAAGAGAGGAAAAGGAAGTGTCCTTGTATCCAAACATGTCATTTCCACGGATGAGGGGGGGTTGGACAATGTTATTCCTGCATCCAAAAAGAAGGAGAAGTCATATAGAGGTGTGAGAAAGCGCCCTTGGGGTAAGTTTGCAGCTGAAATACGTGACTCCACTAGGAACGGTGTCCGTGTGTGGCTGGGGACTTTTGATTCGGCCGAGATTGCTGCATTAGCATATGATCAAGCTGCATTTGCTATACGGGGATCGTTGGCTGTTCTCAATTTCCCTGAAGAAATCGTTAAGGACTCGTTAGTGGGAATGATTAAAATGATTGTGATGGATGCTCACCTGTATTGGCATTGAAGAGAACGCATTTGACAAAGCGAAGATCAACGTTGTCCGGAAAGTTTATTGAGGAGGAGAATGTTGTTGTGCTAGAAGATTTGGGGAGTGAGTATTTGGAGGAGCTTTTAACAAGCTCAATTACTTGAAAAGCAGCAACGTTGTACACTTAGTTTCTAATTTTTAGCTTTGATATTTTTGTTATTGTGGCGTGCACTATGAGTGTAATAATTGATCAGTAGTTCATGCGAGAGAGTTGGGTTCAATTACGACCCCAAATTTCTGCGATCCAACGGTCATGAATTCGCATATCTGCAGTTTTGTCGTTTTCTGCACGTTTTTTGTCGTTTTGCGTCTGCACAAATGCATATTAAAACGTGCGTACAGTTAAGTCAAACATGCAAATAGTAAAAATGTCAATTTGCACAAATATAGGGGGTCGCAAAGAAACCGAACCCTCATACGAGATATGTAATAATAGGATTTTTAAATATATAATGTGTCTGGGGATAAAATTTTATGTATTTTGAAATTGAGTGTTTCTAGATGTAACAATTTATCTCCAGAAACATGTTAGAGATCGATATTGGCGTTAAACGACTCCACACGCTTTATTGTCACCAGTTATTACTTTGAACTCAAGTAAATAACTTTCGAATTCCTCATCAGCAAGTATTAAACTCCTGTCAATTTTCCACCACCAAATCAAACTTTCACGCGAATTCTTCACGCAAACAATACAGAAAAAACAACTGAATGCAGCTGTGAACATAACGTGTGTCATGACAATTATTTGTCTCAGACTCTATTGCATACATATTCTTTGTTCACCTATAGTGATGTATGCTTGAAGTAGCTTTGCTCTTCTCCACAACTTCGGTCACTAAAGAATCTCAGCTTAAGATCAATGTATTTCTATTCAACAAAGTTCACTTTTACAAATCGTCATTCCTATTATTTAAAAGGGAGAAGATTAGAAATTTATTAAAATACAAAGATAATGGATCAAGTATAAAATAAATTTAAGTTACACACTATAAACTAATTAGTTTCATCAATTCAAATTATCGAATGGTTAAGATTTTGGGTCAATTTTCAATAAGAAACTTATATTTGAATAAAATAATAGAAAAATAAGGGTACATACGGCACACAAATGTAGTATTATTGTAGCTGATATTGACGGTTATAATCTTATACATTATTTTATGGTAACTCAGTATGGAAGGTCTTGAAATTTATTTACGGTTATCTGATAAGAACTAGAAATGAGAAGAAGAGATTGAGACAAGATTGAAGAAACGGAGAAGATCAGAAGAAGAATGATCGCAGAAGAGAGCCGGAGATGAGAGGACTATCATACGAAAGATGAAAGGATTTTCATTAATTTTCTTATTCTTCATCATAGTCCCTATTACATTTGTATTTATACTATGTTGATATTTAATTAGTACACTAACACTGTTTGCATTCCTATCATTATCCTCCCCTTCAAAACAACCTTGTCCTCAAGGTTGACGATTTCTGATGCCTTGGTGATAAAAGCATCAAAAAGAAACTCATACACACTCCCTTGATACAACTTGAACTAGCAAAAATTCCAAAAAGTCCGATGGCATACAAATTGCAAAACATCCGAAGTCTTTGTGCCTTCTGTCCATTTCGTCCACTTCCAAAATTATCATCACCGATTTTGTTGTCAAAGTTCAAGGTACAATACAAGAATATCATAATCAGAAAATATTCCCAAAAACCCCAGTCTAGTGCAAAGTGTTGAAACTGGATTAAAATATGTTGCTATGTCTAACTAACAAGAAGCAATACCTTGGCCAAAATATAATGAGATGGCAATACCCTCAGATCCTTGTTCAGAAATATATTGTTGTCTACATCCTCAACATCGGCCATGGCTTCGAAAGCTGTAATAAATTCTGAAACAGATCCGGACTGAGATAATTTTGACAATTGACCTCGAAAATCTTCAAACGTGGAAGGACCAAAGCGTTGTCGAACCGCAGTAGTAAAAAATGCCAATTAGTCAATTTTCCATGTCGGAACATCCACCTGTACCAAGTAAGACTTGGACCAGCCATATGGGAGCCGGCAATAGCAATTCGATGCTCATTCGAAATATCATACCACTCGAAATAAAGATGTAATTGAAAAATCCAATTTTCTAAATCAACACCCTCAAAGATTGGAACATCAATCTTTGGAGGACGGGAATTGTGATTACCTACACCTCCACGTGATAGATGACGAGTAACATCTTCGGGATGTGGTCTCAAAACTGATTCATCAGCCGGAGACATATCTGTATTCGCCTTTGTTTGCAACTGTTCACCAGTCATAGAGGGACTTGAGAACGTTTTAAATTGATCCATTAGTTGTTGTTGTTGCACAAGTTGTGCAACCGTGGAACAAAGCTGATCAACTTTATCCTCAGTTTTCGAAAGGCGTTCATCCAAATTCGTTAGAGCAGAGCGTGTCCCGTCAGCCATGGAGAACAATGAAAGCACCAATTGATAAGAACTAGAAATGAGAAGAAGAGATTGAGACAAGATTGAAGAAATGGAGAAGATCGGAAGAAGAATGATCGCAGAAGAGAGCCGGAGATGAGAGGACTATCATACAAAAGATGAAAGGATTTTCATTAATTTTACTCATTGGTATTACTGTTTACATAACATGTATTTATACTAATATTGCCATTTAATTTTCCTTCTTCATTTGTATCATTACCGTCCCCTTTAAAACAACCTTGAGCTCAAGGTTGGCGTTTTCAAGATTGAAGTTTCGGGCGGTCTTGGGCTTGAGAACATCAAAAATACCTTCAAACGACGCGCCAAAAAACTGAAATCAGCAACCAATATTTTCCCAAGGTGCAAATATTTGATGTTGTCTACTATACACATCTTCCCAATAAGCAATGATGTAGTCAAAAGATGTGCAGAAACTTTGACCAACAAATGAAGGATATTAATCCAAGCTAAAGTCACAACTTGCTGCTGCACGAAGAAGGTAGCTTTCAGATGCTCAAAAGCTATCAATTCATTGGTAGCATCATCCTCTACTTGTAGGTCAAGCCGTGATCCAAGGTAATCAAATTTCAGTTTGATTCTGAAGTCCACTAACCACCATACTAAAAAGAACTTAAAATTCCAAATGAAACCTCAAACCACCATACATCGTGTATCAGTCACATAAGCCAAAGGTACTTTTAAATAAATGGAACACCCGATCGATGGCCCTTTTATAGTATGAAATCTTAACTCATACAATAAACTGAGTGAAGTTAAAGCACTTGATCTCCGCTTTGTAATGAAAAATGAATGACCATCCTGAACTTGTAATCCAATTTCCGGCCAACTATAACACAAACCAACATCCTAGTCAACGTATCTAACTTCAGACAGCTGACATTAGGCTCAATTAAAATTGCACATATGCTACACTGAGCTTCCGATACAGCATGACAGGACAAAGCTGAGTAAGGGCTTCCGATCGCAGGTACCAGCACATTCTTCACACCATAATGTACCCTTATAGAGAACAAAATTACTCCAGTCATAGCTAAACACCACCCAAGACTCTCACCATCATTAAATTCAAACATATGTTGCTCTGCAAATTCCACACACGAACTGTACATCCATATATCATCTGGAGGTTTCGCAGGAGGCTTAGCAGGCCAAAGGTCAAAAACCCACGTCTCACAGGCATTAAGTCGAACACCTTTGATGCAACTTTTAACTACATCCATATCTAACATCCAGTAAATTATAGAATTTTTGAAGAATGCCTTCACATGCAACTCAATGTATAGGCTCGACTCAACATTTATTGAATCTGTTTCAAGCAACTTAGAACTTGTTGATAGTAAAATTGATTCTGAACTTACCAAATCGTTGTCCATACCTTGCAAGATTACTTCACTTTGTGTCTGTACTGTTCCCGAGAGCATATAAGAATTGGTTAACATCTCTGGAGGTCTTAACAATAACGCATCCACCACTTCTAGTGAAGTTGGAATTTGAGTGGCCTCATCTGGAAATTTTTTTAGATTTGCCCTAGTCTGGCAAAAAATTTTCCCAAATGCCCCAGTTTTGAAATTCGTTTCTCGAATGCCCTAGTTTTAATGAATCCGGTTTTGACAAAATCGGAATCCTTAAAAAATTGACATATCCGGTTCTATGAAACCCGGAAATAAATAAAAAGATGAAATCCGGTTTTCAGAAGCACGGATAGTTGTGAAATCCAACTATCCGGTTTTGATGGAACCGGATTCCTACTCCACATATATTAATTCCCCAAAATCCTACGTGGAGCTGACGAGGTTGCCCAGTCAGCAAAAAAAGTTAGAATCCGGTTCTGCTGAAACCGGAAATATTTAAATGAATCCAGGTCTTCTTTAAAACCGGTATGTTGGCGATGAAAGGGGTCCAGCAATAATGCATGCATGCATTATTTATGTTTCAATCCGGTTTTCCAAGACCGGATTGATCAGAAATAATTGTAATTCTCTGAAACCGGTTCCATGCAGACAGGTATTATTGCATGCAGTCTGAATCCGGGTTTACCAAAACCGGATTGTGCAAAAATAATGCACGAATAATTGAACAAAAGCCTGACAACACTGAAAAAGGTCTGCTGATTCCGGGTTCCATGGAACCGGATTGTTTATGATTCCGGTCCTGGTAAAACCGGATTGGTTTGCAATCCGGTTTTGGTGGAACCGGTTTCATTTTAATGATTCCGGTTTCTATGGAACCGGATTCATTTGAATATTACCGGCTTTTATGGAACCGGATTCATGCTGACTGTGCAATTTTATTTGCTGACTGGACATAAGACATGGATATGGTCGAAGATAGTTACATTTATTAACTATCCGGTGCTGGCGAAATCGGATTTCTTTATTTTTAATATTTCCGGGTTTCATAGAACCGGATATGTCAATTTTTTAAGGATTCCGGTTTAGTCAAAACCGGATTCATTAAAACTAGGGCATTCGAGAAACGAATTTCAAAACTGGGGCATTTGGGAAAGTTTTTTGCCAGACTAGGGCAAATCTAAAAAATTTTCCCTCATCTGACACGACCGGTGAACTGATCTTGGAAGTGATGGTTGATATGATTTTGGAAGCGATGGCAGAATCGTTGATAGGCATAAAATCCTCCGACATCGAAACCGGTGACACTTCGGATGCCTTTGATTGCAACAAAATCGGTTTCTTCACGGATGCATTCTGCAAGAACTCTAGCATTTTCTGATTATTTTGAAGGAGTTGCGACATCATGATTGAAATCTGATCTAGTTTTCCATTCGTCCGTTCGAGATGATCTTCGAACAATTTGGAAATACATGCATCATCCGCCATTGAACAATAAAATCAGTTGAAGAAATAAATGAAGTTTTGGAGAGTTGAAAGCACCAGTTGATAAGAATCAGAAATAGAAGAGCAGAGATCGAAGAGATGAGGGAGGAGATTGATCGGAGAGGAAGAAGTTGATCGGAAGAGAAAGAGATTAGGGCTCGAAAAGTGAAAGGGTTTTCATTAATTTTCTTATTCTTCATCATAGTCCCTATTACATTTGTATTTATACTATGTTGATATTTAATTAGTACACTAACACTGTTTGCATTCCTATCATTATCCAAATCATATCTATAACGATTTTAAAAAACCAAACATAAACATGGTTTTATTTTTGAATTACTTGTAATATTAAAATATTAACCATATATCAGTTAAAGTTCCTTTACATGGTTAAACCTGTAAAGAATAGGCTCTCACTAATCTAAGGTTCATATTTAATTTTCAAAACCGTTTTTTTTTAAATCGTCAGCATTTAGTTTCCAAAAATCAGGATTGAAAAAATCAGGTTATAATATCTATTATTTTAAAAGTTAAATGACATATTTTTAATTTTTTATAACCTTCAGATTGAAATCAAGGAATAGTTTAGGTTAATTTATAGTTTTCACATGATATGTCACTTTTTTTACATGATTCGTTATCTATATTTCTATAAATTAGATATAAGTATTTTCCAATCATATTTAGGTAATACCGATACTATGATATTTATCCAAATAATGTTTAACCACCTTTGAGACTTACTTCCTTCAAACAACCTCGCAAACTGCTCAGCTTCGCTACAAGGTCGGATTGTTCGCAATATTCTGTCACATACAATAATCTTCGACAAGAATTTGAATATATGATTGTTTTATTCTTAAATTATGCACAACTCAACTGTATCTTTCTTTGCAACAAACTAAAACGTAAGTCTAACTACAGCCGGGAAATAAATGGTATCGATTCCGTAAAAAATCATCCTTATTTACTTCAAAACATTTAGCCTCTCGTTACATTTTTCATAAATGAATTGTACATAGGCAATGTGTTGTAAATTTTGGCTTCTTGTTCAAATCAGAACAAATAGAATCGATACGCATTTCTCTAGGACTGATATGTTACCTTCTTGACCTGCCCATCCTCTATAGACCCGTCAAAACGGATGGACAGGTGATAAATGGATGGATGGTAAATGAACGGATGATATGGATAATCCATTTATCCGTTTATCATCCGTTCATCCATTTACCATCCATATTCATTTACCATCCGTTTATCCATTTACCATCCGTTTACCGTTTATGAGTTAATTATAAATGGATGGTAACAGGATAATAAACGGATGTTAAATGAACGTTAAATGGATAGTGGTTCATCCCAATCCGTTTAATCCGTTTTTAAATGGATGTTAAATGGATATGGTTCATCCGTTTCATCCATTTAATAAACAGATCTTAAATGGATGGATAACTTTATCCGTTTAACTTAACGAATGGTTAATGGATTGATTTAAATGGACGGATGATGAACAATAAACGGATATGGATAAATTTGACATGTCTAATCTTCTGCATGAGGTCTATGTCATTGTATTTACCATCACAAATATTAAATTTATATGAATTACTTGGCACTTTGATGTTGCTTTTTCTTCTCGTGTCATTTCGAGAAAAAATAGGCATTGGCTTCACGGAGGTTGATTACGAGCGAGTAGTTTAAGAAGATAAATAGTGACATACATATGTAGTAAATATGTGAAGATATGAGATAAGACGAACAGAGGTTATACTATGGAAGTTGAACACTTATTGATGATGTTTACTTGTCATTCTGATAAATATGAGAATTGCATTAGGCAGGCGATATATGTTCGCATACATCCTGGCTTCATTATACACTGTCAGCAGAAATACAGAGAGCTGGAGAATCTGTGATTGCAAGTTCAGTGCACTAAAGTTAAGACCAGAAGCATAATCAAAGAGTCTGGTTGTATAATTCTCATTCAGCCTTTGTGGTTCTCCGCCAATTCATCCACGTCGAGTTCAACTTCAAGGACTGGGAGATCTTTTTGCATGCTGTCCATGCTGCAGTGAGGAAGCGAATATGAAGATAGCATGAGCGAACAAGGAACAATAGTGACTAAATATTTGAGAGATGTAAAACTATCAGACAAGGTGTTCGTTACCTGTTCATCACAGGACCGTGATCAATAGTGGAACGTAAGCAGTATATGACTCTTCCAACAATGTTTGACATAAAAACTGGTCCAAATATTCTACTATCGTAGGCTTCCTGCACTCATTTACAGATATTGAGTTCAAACAGTGAACATTCACAATCATATTGGTGTATTTGCAGGTCAAAAAAAGGTTAATGCGAAAAAATATGTACCTTGGGTTGCAATTCTTCGTTATCTGCAAGCACCCAACATTGATCCTTCTCAAGGACAAAAGGTTCGTCTTTCTCATCCTTAGAGACTATTTCATCCCCTTCCATAGCTGCCAGTCTTCTAACTAGATGATTTTCCGTTTTTGATGGGTCCTTCATTACAACCACATCACCAACAGAGACGTGACTATGCCGAACACAAAAATAACATTAGAAGTCTTTAAAAATACATAAGAGTGAGGGCTAAAAAACAAACACGACGAATAAAGATGAGCCTCACAAAAAGTGTTTAATACGCATGTAAAGAGAATTACGTTGGATCCACAAACAGCAATTTGCGAACAAGAAGAATAAAGATGAGCCTCACAAAAAAGTGTTTAATATGCATGTAAAGAGAATTACGTGGATCCACAAACGGCAATTTGCGAACAAGAAGAGTACCGCCGTCTTCTCCTATGGTCGGTATCATCTCCTTTCCCTTGTTCCAAAAACACTCTGTCAACTTCCCCCTTAAGAAATGTGCAGCCATGACATCACCCAATTTTTTGTCAACAATGTTGGTGGATTTGTAACCCTAAATCAAATGCCAGTCGTTTGTCAAGAAAAAGCCACGTATGTAACTAATTTTCAAGAGTAGTACGAGAGGCTTTATATGGATAATGAAATATTTCTGACTATACTATTTACCTTATAAATAACAATGAAGTAGTTGTACAGAAGCTTACAACTACACAAAATGTAAAAAAATGGCAGACTTATAAAAGATTGCAAAAATGTACACAAAACTCGAGCGGGGCTGAAAAAAGTGCACACTTAATCAACCCTGCGAATGGGTTTCAGTCGCACCACCTATAAATATGACAAATGCGCCTAAAACATACCCTGGGTGCACTCCTCACAAACTAAAATGCTTCAATACTGTTGTCAAACAAAAGCTTTTCCCATTTAGCATGTACATAGATGGCTACAAAAAGCTGCCCAATTAAAACCAAGCTAGACCTAATAAACTCAGAAACTCTACACTAGAACAAAGTGCACTTCCATTAAACCTTGCTTCCAACCTGAACACGCTGTGTTAAAATAACTCCGACCCCAAGACACATAGGTACAATTATCTAACACAGTTCAATCAGATCCAAAAAAACAGTCCACAGGCAACAAGACAATCTCAATCCACAAGATTTTCTGTACAAAGACTTGCATAAATAAAAAGTTCAAAATTAATACAAAAATGAGCTCGACAATTCATCCCAAAAACACCCAATTTTGAAGATCCTCAATGAATAGTAACACACGCCAAAGGTCAAAACCCTAGAAATCAAAACAGCCTAAGCAAACATCAAATACTTTAAAGAACAAAATCACATCAAAAAAATCTTTCAAATTTCATTACCGAAACAGATCAATTCACACATTCCAAAATCGATGAACAAAACCAATCAGTAACAATTAGGGTAAGAAAAGTAAATAAAAGCGAGGCATGAGGATTCGAGAGGCGGCGAACCTTCATTCCAATTGAGATGGAGTGGTCGAATTTCTGGGCCAGGTAGCGGAACCACGTCGCCGGAGATACCATCGCAGCAGCTCAAAGCTCACGTCTTTCCTCCGAAACCGATTTCCCAAATCCCTTAGTTTGCTTCGTCCTCGTTGCTGACATCATATTCACGTGCCTTGCACGTGTTACGAATTTACTGTAATTTTCTGCGTACTGGCTTTTTTGTGATTAATTGGAATAAACCCAACGAAATACAAGGACGAAGACTTAAACTGCTAGAAGAAACGCATTTAGTCTGACCCAAGACTGGTAGCATAATAAATGAAATTTAAATATAGAACGGCCAAGTCATTTGCTTTACTCGAAATTTCTAAAACACACATGTAGCATTTGGCCTTATCCAAAAAATGAAGCTACTTGCTTCATCCATGTAACAGCTGCTTGTTTAATTCCAAGGGGTCGGTTAACAAATGGATAGGCACAAGCTCAAGCTCCATGATTGAGAAGCTACGCTCATGAAGGGGACGCCGTGACGGATTGTACTTGAACAATTGATGACATCCTTTTTAATTCTCCAAAACTAAATGAAGTATGATGAAACTAAAATAGCGAATTTGAAAGAAAAACAGAAGGATCACATAATACAAACGGTAGAAAGAAAGAGTTTTTAAGCAACATAACTCAAAACTCAAATCCCAAAAATTCTCATAGAGAGAAAGAAGAGTAAAAAATACGACTCTTCCTTTTTGCGTACTGTACTTTTGACAGATGATAGTTGGATAAAAAAGACGATGTAATATTCGATCGAGTTTGATTTTTTTGTTAAATATTATGAATTTATCACATTAAAATTTGGAAATTATATTTATTATTGTTGGCAGATTTTAAAATTCAGTTAAACGATGTTGTAGAATATTCATATTATTTATTTATTTTTCATATTGTACTTTGCAAAAGTGTATTTTTCTCGAATGATGTTTCACTAATCATTGCTTTTGATTCGTTTAACGATCGAGTGTCGTTAAATTGATTTAATCAAAATAGAATCTACTTTATCAAAGTCGCACTGCTTTGACAACCAATCAAGATGAATAAATAATTTTGATGGTTGCTGAATAATATAACATCCACGACAATGATAATATCCCTTAATGAGCAAATAATCATTGAGCTTTCCTCATCAACTAAGTGAAGTCTAAAAAATACTAATTACACATACTAACCATAGCCATTCTAAGTGGAATTTTTTTGATACAACTTTTATATTTTGCGTCCATAAAATGTTCATAACTAAATACCAATTGTATTAATTAATACAAAAGACGGAAATCACACATATATGTTTGGATAGCAAGTACATACTTACTAATCACAGGAGATTAAATCTATTCAAACCAGCATAGCTAATAACGTGTATGGAGTAAACCCTAAAAGAGTATATATGAAGTATATGGACAAAGAGAACCCGGATGGCGTCCATCATGCACCCAATACGCTGTTAAGAGATCTATAGACATGCTAATGGAAATGATATTATCTTCAAGGAAAGAGCATCATGCTACTATCATCAAGTCCAAACCCTAATTGATCCCCCAATGTTGAAACAGTATTGTCCATAGCAATAATATTGTTGTTATCTTCTTTCAGCTCCCACAAGAACC
Source organism: Sedum album (assembly GCA_006409495.1). Taxonomy (NCBI): domain Eukaryota; kingdom Viridiplantae; phylum Streptophyta; class Magnoliopsida; order Saxifragales; family Crassulaceae; genus Sedum; species Sedum album. Next base: position 39,501 of record QZGG01001555.1, read on the forward strand.
TTAAGCAATCATCATCTATACAGTCGTGACTGTCACAGCTACGATGCTGTACTGCAGCAATAGAGATTGGAATGGGAACATGGTTTGGTTCTAGGGGATGATGATGGAAGACAGGAGGATCAGGGTATATGGGCATGGTGATATGGGGCTGATGGTATTCACAAGGCATGATAAGGCTTTGTTTATGGAAAGTGTTGTTGTCTTGTGGGGGCATTGGCATGGGGATGTTGATGTTATTATTGTTGTTGGGGTTTATGTTTGGTGGTGATGAGGTAACGTTATGTTTAAGGTTGATTTGGAATTTGTTTGGTGTACTGATGGGGCTTGTGGCACTACTTGTGTTTTCCCCTTGCTTGGATTTGTAGAACACTCTGCATAGTACCCAGTCCTCCTGCAAAGTTACATGATATATATCACGTTATCAACTTAGATACCATATTGATTCACTTTGTACTTAATGAAAAACTTAGATACAATAATAGATCATTAGGACAACGCTTGCCCGACGCCCTAATTTTCCTTCACACCTATACCTTCCTTTAGAGCATCCGCACCGGTTGCAATCTTGGTGAGCTCCTCCTCGTGTGGAGCTCCTCTCAGAAAAGCTTCAGGAGGTTTTCTGAGAGGAGCTCCTCAAAAATTAAGGCATAAAAAGGAGGAGCTCTCGGTGGAGAGCTCCTCATCGAGATTGTCATGGGTGCATAAATAATTTGACTAACATCTCGTTGAGGAGCTCCTCAACGAGATTGCAACCGGTGCGGATGCTCTTATAGGTCATATAGAGCCTATTCTCCCTTAAGTAGGGTTTTTTGTCACATGGCTCTTTTATGTAATAGTACATCCTTAATTTTGATCGTCCACATCTCTCTAATCAACTATTGAGCCCTCTCTCGCCTCTTATCAATACCATCATTTCTACATACATATCCTACATCCATGGCAGTTTTCGATATAACTTTCTAAATCATGTGTTACTCCATATAATTTAGCAAAGTACTTAATACTATTGCAAATCAGAAATACTTCTTGTGATGTTAATATCTACCAAATCGCATATCCTCATCGTGAGGGGAAATGCAAAAAATAGATGATAAACATACCTTTGGAACAGTGAGGGGATTCTCCAGGCGAAACTCATGCATGATCCAGCCAGTTTTGATCCCGTTTGGAGCTCGGTTGAGATAGAAGACGAGCGTCTTCCTCATACCTACAACCTCAGACGTGACAGGGTCATAAATTGTCCGATCCTTTCCCGTTGCCTTCCAATATCCACATGGTGTTGCCCTGTTTGTGCGATATCCTGTCGCGTACTTTCTATCTCTGAAGCTGAAGAAGTACCACTCGTAGGTATTCAACTTGGCCATTTCTATCGGAAAAAAATATATCCAAAGTTTAATTATTTTTAAATAAATAATGTGCACATCTTCATTATCATATCAATAAAATTGAAAAAAGCGAAACAAAATCCAGCTAACATAGATATGTACATACATTTATATTATCTATTTCAAAGTTAATCCAAAATACTGATGTTGTGGTGCACTCTAAAATCAGCAGGTCGAATCTTATAAAACACTATACCACATGTCTAAAGTTCAAAAGTCTATGTATCAATAAACATTTAGTTTAATTATTGTGGTGCAAAGCAGCAACTGTCTCGATCATTTTTCTTGAAACAAAGACAGGGAATATATTGATGTGTATATTGGGGAATCTAGAGCTAAAAGGAAAGGAAGTCACTCAACTGACTAATTCTATGCGTCTAGCTCTTCATTATTTCTACTTTCCTATACACAAGCTTCATTATAGGTCTTTTGTTTAGATGTAAGGAATAAAATTAAAATAGTAAAGAAATGCAACCTGATACATCTAATTTTTTTAAATGCATAATAAATAGCATTCGAAAAAACAAATGTTCATGCTTGTGGTCAAATAGCACCATGGTAAATATGTAAATCGTTACAACTCACACTTGTTGTGTAATAACAATAAACTTAATCAAGTTTTTTTAAGTAAGATCGTCAAACGCTGAAGGAAAGAAATCAATAATATCACATTAAAGGGTCAATAGCTATGCAGAGACAACTACCTTATTTCCTGATCAAGCAAAATGACAACTTCATTCTCATGTCATGATACATACTAAAATAAGATTATTTTAATTACTCATATTTTTATCTTAATAAGCTATCCTATCGACTCATCATATATATAGCTAGAGCATGTTGTTTATATAGTCGGGAACTTAATAGAGAAACTTTTCAATAACTTCAGAATCATTGGCTTGGTAATCATTTTGCAAAATTGTGGAACTCTAACACTTCAATGAACTTAGCTTGCTAGAGGGGGCAGATGACCTAATTTTGTAACTACTTGTTGTCTGAGAACATGGTTGGAACCCATCTAATACAATCTTCTCTCTCAGACAACTCTTTATTATGATGTCAGTGTTGAAAACAGTAGCACGATTTTTTCGCGCATCTCGCAATGCTTATTGAGATAAAATCAAAAGAGGTTGGAAGAAACGTTAGGCAAGGCTCTAAAATGCGACTTCAATGAATACTAATTTCGGTAATCAAAACAGCAAAGAAGATAAGCACAAGCAGTACATCATCATTTCTGTGCTGCTGCTATATTTATCTCATCTAAAGATAGTTGGTTTTCATTAAAAATAATAAGCGCTGAGCGCAAGTTTAGAAACAGTTATATATATATATACTATATATAAAGCGGGAAGGGGTGAATTGACGGTTTCTTTTTGAAGCCACAATTCACCTTCTCAAAATACCCTCCTCAATTTTCATATTTCATAATTGATAAATTAACTACAAACCTCCTATATACTATATTATGAAATTAAAATTACTTGCACATATTTATGTGCAGAAACCACTAGTTATGTTGAACCAAACAAACACCTATTCGTTTTTCTACATGTTTTTTAACATAGTGTAATTTAAAAACAATGCTGAAAAGGAATTTGGTTATCAAAGCTTAATACATATATATGTCATAAAAAGAACCCGAATTTTATAAGGATTTCCAAATATAGTGTTGAACACTTAAGACAGTACTTTATTATGTATTTTTTCTAAAACTTATTTCGAAATAGTAGTGTTTTCTTTGCAAACTGCAAACATATAGTTAAACTACCCACTTTATCTCATGTATTTGGAAATAGGAATGTATTGTGACTGTACCCATCAAACTTATCTGATGAGCGGTAACTAGGTAATTCCAGTTAATTTGATGCACAGTATATTTCCCAAGTTAAAAGTCACAAGTTACCTATATTTGGAATTTTCTTTTCTGCATTTAGAGCTCGTGTTGCTTCTTCGAGAGACATTTTTTGTTTGTTCAAGAACTATCATTTTTTTATACTATTCAGGTATATATCCAAAACTGATCAGACAAAAACATATTAATTCACATGCAAGCAAGCAAGCATACAAAAATCATTATCGGTATATGCATGATAAGAAAAAAGAGAGGAGAAAAGAGAAAATGTATAAGTATTGGGTAATTAAAACATGATCTCGAAAAAAGAAAGAGGAGATGAGCTGGGAGGGCCTACCCGGAAGCTGCCAGGGCTCACATGTATGCAGGTCTATTTCCATCAGAGTACCCTTCGATACCTCCTCATTAAAGATCTTTTTATGGAGATAATGGCAAATCAACTCCTCGTCACTAGGGTTAAACCTAAACCCCGGAGGTAGTGTTGCTCCTATGTCCTTCAATCCCATGTAGTCCTCTGGATGTATAAGCAAATTGTTTGTTTGTATATACACAAACAAGCTACAAGCAGTTTTTGTAAGTAGTATGAGCAAGATATAGGTATGTAAAGCTACGTCTCTCTGGATTTTAAAGATATCTAAACTGAAGCTGCTGAGGAACTATAACTTTTTAGTTCTCAGACGAATGTAAGTGTGCGTATATATAGGCCGGATGTCAAGATAGGTGTCTGTAATTGCAAGTATAAATAGTGAATGATGTGAAGCTTCATGCATGAGGGTTTTGGTGGCAAGAATGCAACTAGTCATCTAAGTTGAGTGTAGTTAGTTAATATAGAAAATTGTAAGGAAGTACAGTTTAATAAGGAACCTTTTAAGATCAGGTAAAGTTTAGATAAAGTCCTCATGACAATATTATTAACAATATAATGAGGAAATTATGGACTACATCCAGAGCAATCAATTAGCTTTGACATAATTAATGGTACATATCCCCCGTTAATTAACAACAAAGTAATTACGAGTGGTTTTAGTCAATTACAAATCTTTTTTAATTAGGATGGGTCAGTGTTACATTTCTAATTAATTAACTATATATACACATATACGTTGTTACCACCAAGTTCAACACACCAAAAGGGTCCTAAAGAGTTGTGGAAATATTGTTTGGTTTACTTTTACCAACTAATTGATCAGAAATGATTTATTTGTGTAACATGCATCGAGTAATTCTCATGGGTTGTTGAGAGAGAGTATTTAACACATGTGAAATTGCAACATTCCAATGTGTATACACAATGATGATATATGTGTCACACTAAGAAGATAAGATGATTCTCGAGGTCCAAGACCAAGATCAGAGAGTTTGTTACATAAGCTATTAAGTTTTCCTTCTTTTGTTGCAAGGTGGGACCTTTAACTTGTTTGTCAATCAACTGTAGAAACATTCAAATTTCATGATACACCACCCTTAGTTGTAGTTTTGGGGGTTTAGGCATATATAGTTTACATACGCTTGTAAACACCACAATTTATCACATATCATAGAGGGGCCAGTTCAAACTTAATCAATTTGCTTAAAAACAAAATGTCCTTTGACACGTGAGACTATTGATCAAGACAAAAATCAAAATGGACAACAAAAAATTAAAATCAATCAAATGGTGGCGGAAGAAAAAGGAATGATTTTGGTTCATCGTCCAATTTTACAAACAAAAATGATCTGGATGATTTACGTTCACATAAAATTTTGGATTTTTATTGACAAGTTGGGTATGTCGGCTTTCCCTACATGGGGTCCGTAATATAGATGCAACACAACACAAGCAATATGATCTCAATCATCTAATGTAGCACATTATGTCTCTAAAATATTCGTATTTCTTCACACATCGATCAGAACTTCAGACTTATGAATAATTAATCTTATATAATCGATAGGTAAAATCTATCCCACATTGTAGTTATATATAAAGTAATGAGCATGACGACAAGGAGGGGAATGTTGGCTTGTTATATATGCATCATATAAAAGATAACATTGATCCATTGATGGTAGTAATAATGAAGAGTGATTGAACATACATTGGTCCCATTTCATAGGTACAACACAACATATGTAGACAAAGAATATTGGAGGTCCCCAGTATTTTTAACTTGGGAATGTCACACAAAAACCATAAGATCGACCTAATCCTACAATGAAATATCCCGAGTGTCCTCTTGGTGGACGTGTTGTAATCAAATGGCATGATAAATAAGCTGGTGTGTGAATTCTTCTTTTATCATTGTGACTGATATGGGCACTTATAAGTTTTAAGGAATGATCTAGTTCTCTATCTAAGTTTTAAGCTGGTGTTTGAATTCTTCATTTCTCACTTTTCTTTCGGAAAAATGTGTTGCTTTGTGAATGACATGCGTCAAAAAATTATGCATATATTCTTGAACCAATAGAAGTCTTGTGGGATACAAATAATTCACAAACATGGCATTATTTTATTAACAGATGTGAAATGGTAGTATAAACCCTAATGGACCAGGTGTATTTTGCTCATGCCCTAAATGACACTGGTGGAAGAAGCTGGTATTGTTTCTTCACGATCTAACACACAACTAAAAACCTAATGCGGCAAGCAGTCGACAAAAAATATGGAATAGTCTAGATATACAACAAACCGCAAGACGTGGAAATAACACTGACCCTAAATTACAAGGAATCCAAGTGCATAAAAATACAATAAATCAATGATTATGAGGCAAAAATATATAAAAATACAATAAAAAAATTTCTTAGGTTGAAATGTTAAGAGTATGGTAGTGAGGCTTTTGTTAGGTGTGTAAAGGTGGTGTAGAGATGTACACAAAGGATGATAATGTTTGGATATAGAGTGACGGCTTAATATTCCTCTCAGTTTCTCCATTATTTGTTCCTTTTTTTCTTTTTGTATTCCCTTTTCACTATGCCTGGATGGAGATCTCCAATTATTTCTTTTCACTCTTCTCTCTAAGCTCTGCTGGCTGCTTGTTTGCACAGATTCAGTTCCATAAGTTAAAGACTCTTCAATGGCAAATTCAGACATCACTGTCTCTCATTCTATTGTGACTTGAAGGCCTACAATTTCAATAACAAGTCATTTCCAAGTCAGCAAAAAAACAATTACCTATCAACAGTGTGGCTATTGCGTGTCTAATTTACGTTTAATAATGCTGTTTATACTGACAAAGATTGATCATATGATTATAATTTGTCTGGTGTTTTCCATTATCTTTTGTTGAACACGCTAAAATACAACTTAGACCAACTTAGTGATACCAGGATATCGCATATAGAGAGCATATGCAGTCATTCATATCACTCATGCATATTCATATTCAGAAAGTGACGAGTAATTGGTAACAAGACATTATCGTTAGTTACACAGAATTTGATACTTTGAATGTTATTTTGGGTCCATGTGTGTGCCGAATATTTTACAATTACTTGACACACCAAGAAATCAGGTCCTTTTGTCCACCATTCTACCCAAATTACTGTTCTCTAAACATGAAACATTTTAATTTGTTCATTGGGCATATCAGCTTACTGTTAGTAAATGATTAGATATCATATCATCGATCGAATATTTAGAATGTGATGACCAAGAATACTCATTATTGTACTTGCATTGTTAATTATTGATGATTACTATGATGTGATCTGAGACTCGTTTTCTCAATAGATAAAAATGCTAACCATATTTTAGGAGTACCTATGTTTTCCTTGCCAAAAATGGCAACTTGCTGTTCCTTGAACTGTCTTTGTAACATTGATCACCATGCTAGCTAGCTAGGTATGTGTACCGCTGATTAGCTAGCATCTTGGTGAATTGGTGTACAGCCCGGAATTCCAGCGTGACTTGGATGATTCACTGATCCTGTTGTGTGTGTAGCACTGTAGCTAGCTATTTACGCCACTTAAAAGATTAATTCAAACATTGTTTACAGTGGTTTTTGTTTCGTAGAAGTCAAAGAAGGGATTTCTACTGTCAGCTAAAACGATTAATTCATCAAAACAAAATCACAGTTCAAAAAAACAATGACAAGAAAGAACGAAAGCTACTGTTCACAGAAGTTTTCCGGAAAAATAAACATTTATCACATATTATTTGTCCACTTTTTCAAACATTTCTGAGAAATAGTTTCTCACTAGTCTCATTGCACAACATACTGTGCCTAAGATTTTATTTAATTATAAATTAAATGTTGATTAAGTCATTTAAATTTATTTGTAAATCATAAATATTTAAGCAATAAAATAGGTACATTTAACCATCTATTTGAATTTTAATTTGGGATATGGGATAAAATCGATGAGAGGTTGCAAATTTTGAGGATTTGGATTTGATGTTAAACAGTTACAAAAAAAGAGTAACCGTCAAATGAGTCTCACGCATTCTTAATAGTAGAGATAAAGCACTAGCTATTATCTGCCGTCTTTCAAATATCATATATACAACTATTCTATGAACAAAGTGGTAGAACAAGAATAATACTTTAGCCACAGTTTCGTCGAAGCTAAAATCTGCACTTCTCATACAACAGTTTCGTCAGTTTCACACCAGTCGTCCAAGAGGAGATAGCCTTTCCCTAAACTTTTACAGTACAGTAAATGAACATTTGCAACTTCTAAACTGTTTGGTTAAAACGTAAAATGACAAACGCCAGCAAAGCTTCTATAATTACAAGTATAAAATAATATCATACAGATCAATATGTCAGAACAGCAATTTGGTCTAGGAATTATTCATCAACATGTGATGATTTTTGATTAATGCATGCAGCATGTTGCTGCTTAATTCCAAAAACTACCAATCAAAACACAAGCTTTCATTCAAGCAGTGTAACTAACTTTATTCGGACAGCCCAAGTGTTTGCTATACAATGGGGTCTCTAAAGATTCCAAACATTGTTTTTATCGGTTTGCACTAGTGTCACACAAACAAGGGTCAGTGTTATCCTAGTAGAAAAGTATTTTCTGTCACGGTAACACAGAAAATCTAAAGATCCAGCACAACACAAGAAAATAAGACTTCAAGCAGTCACTGTCATGTGAGTTACCGTAAACTTTCAAAATTTCTTATATCTTGTGACCGGGTTCATTAAACCAAACGTATTAGTACACGACGAGTTAAACATTCGTATACTCCTCGGATATGTATCTTTGACAAAAACAGACAAAAGAAAGTAACCACGTATCACATACAAATGCTGACTGCTTCAAGGATCGAAGACCTATTTATTTGTATTGCATACCAATAAATCTTCAAATTTGTAATCTAAACTGACCTTCGCAAGAATGCATACTGCTAAGCTAGCCTCTGATGGGCCTGGAGGGATGACTTGTCCTGAAAAGCAAGGTCAAGTAACATTCAAAAGGCATCAAACTTTTAGTTGTAGTTAGACGCACAGAAATACTAGAGACAAAGAAAAGAGTCTGTCAAACAGATTTGAAAGATTAACCCAAAGGAAATATCAGTAGCCTGTAGGAGAATCTTAATAGTACAGTAATTAAAAGCATATTAAGAATATTTAGATTAGGTGTCATTGTTACATTAGAGAGTTTTTCCCTATCAGCAACTCTCAACCTTATAAGAATTGCAAGTGGCCATTGTCCAATGAGAACAGAAGGAAAGTTACCAACATCTGTAACTTTATCCAACAGAGGTCACAGTTACCAACATCTACGCTATCGATACAGTTGAGTGCATTCTCTTTCAGTAAATTAGCAATTACTAATGTTTTTAAACAGTTGCATTACTATCAACGTTTTTTTGAAAAAAATGATTTCGAAATTTATAATGTACATGACAATCAGCTACCAAACATCTGCTTGAGATAATAAAGATGTTTAACGTGGTACTGGACAACTGAAAGAAGGAAGCCCTGATACCTGATTTTTCTCAGCCTAGAGAAAGCTGTTTCCAGTGGATCAGATGGCGTCTGATTCTAATCTGGTTATTCAGTGCGTTCTTGTTCTCTCAAAACAAATGTGGAGCAATCAACTAACCTTATCATGAAATGCAGCATTAAATTCAATGACTTTCAACAAGAAACAAAACAGTAGCTTTGTATACGAAAATAAATTGCAACGAAATCCTAGTTTCTAACAACCTTGTAGCCTCATATATGCATGATATGTCAGGAATCTTAACTTCAATCATTTCCTCGGCCAAACAAAACACCTGTGTAAAGTTAAAAATATTTACCAGGCAACACCATTCGGTTCAAGTTAGATACCACCCATTTAGCAAATATCCTGCCAAAATCTCAGAATAGTAATTCCGAAATGGCTGTTATTCTTGCCAAACAATTAATAAGATGAATTAACTGAGCCCACAAATATAAGAAAGCTCGAAATTCTAAAGGATTATCATTGGCAGAGGAATTATATAGTTGAAGATTCATTCTACAAATGGGATAAGGTCTGCATATCACTGGGAATGGAGAGAGTTTCAAACAGTAAGGCATTGCTGAACGCGCTTAAGATAAGGCATGAAAAAGCCGCCTTCAATCAGTATTTCTGAGCTGCTTGCTGGGTTGGCAATAGTCCAAAGCGTTTCTTCAGAAGGTATCTTTGTCTGGAATATTTATCATCCGGGGAGAAACGAGCTGCACGGAATGTAAATAAATAAGGTTACAGACACTAGATTGCTTACACGACAGTACGCTGATAGGACATGCCTCTATTGAAACATGACCCTATACTACTATATTATACAGAATCAAAACTGAAATAGTTAAATGAATCAGCATTTTGTCGATTCTACCAAGCGTGCAAGGAACTGCTAGCAGTCTAGCTAATCGGCTTTTGGAGGTTGTGCAACAGGTACAGGATATCACATATAATTATACATATAACTACTACAATTACAAAGACTCAATGACTCACGGAAAAGATTAATCAGTATAAGATTTTCCAATTCAAAATAGAGAAATTTACCTGGGTGAGCAGATTGTGTTGCTAAACTCAATGGTGATTCTTTCTGCAGCAACACAAAAGAGAAAATTCATCAACAACAATAATAGTTACCGACTTTTCTTGTTTCACAACTGGCATCTCAAAGACCACAAAAGTACAGCAAATGGAGCTTTTAAACCAAAATTAACATCACCTTTGTGGTGTAAACTTTATCACCATTGTCATTAATGCAAAACTGTAGATACATTGCAGCAATGAACCAATCACCTGCGTACAAAATTCTCCATTATTATCGCAACAATAATGTAAAATTGATAGATGTGCGAAAATGAATGATCTCAACCACATAACACTTAACAGACCAAACAGTCATCAAATCAACCCTAAAATTGATGAGGAGTGAACTGAGAAGCGTACCTTGAAAACTAGGGTTTGTGAGCCCAGAATATTTTTTTGCAGACTGCAACAGATCCCCCGAGCGCAATTTTCGGTGAATTCATTGTGTACTTGGGCCAACTGTAAAAGCCCAAATAGGAGAAGCCCGGCGAAACCCTTATCTTGCCACGTGTACATATCAAATTGGTTTTGTTTTTACAAATGTTCTTTTTGGATACAAAATTAATGAATGCAAAGATAATAACTCGTTTGGTTCCTCTAAAATTTAGTGCATTTGTTCACTTCGTGTTTTCAACTATCTCCATTTTCAATATAATTAAACATACATTGAATATGTATTTGTTCATACAGATAATTCGATAAAATTTCAAAAAAGAATAAATTTAAATCGTTGGATCAAAATAATTCAATAGTCCTGAACAAATATCGATCGTGTACGTCAAGTGTTTGGGTAGGATCGTAAATGAACCCCAATCGCTTGCCTATGGCTATGATCCTTGGGGAACAAATTGAATGATTGTTTTTTTTGAACTAAAAAAATTAAAACAAATAATGAAAATCAAGTGTAAAAACAAATAAAGAACATTTGCAAATAAATAAATGAAAAATCTCCAGCTTCCTGTTATCTTCCGTCTGCCGTACCACAAAAACCAAAGCCAAAGAAATCAAAAAAATCTCACCTTTCTTCCGTATCATCAAAAAACACATCTCCGATCCGACCTCGGATCCTCCCTCTCCCAAATCATTCCATACCTATCCTTATTCTAGATTTGCATCCTCAATCAGTCTGGCGATTGCAACAATTTTGTTGTATTCGATGTCCTCATTCTCAATTAGGTCGTCAATTCGGGGCTAGATAATGTTATTGAGGGTTAGGTTTGGTTTCTTTGATACCGTTTGAGTTTCTGTGAAGTGGGTATGTGTATTTTGCATTGATTTGGTCTCTCTAGGGTTCAATTGTATCGGTGCCGCAAGGGCTTTGTTGTATCATTTTGTTGTTAAATTTTGTATCTTTATTCTGGTGTTTGAGAATTTTGAATTTGAAGATTTGGAGTCAGGAGAAAATTTTGGTGTTTTGTTGGGAGTTTAGATTTGTAGAGTTGAGTTTGTATCAATTTGTTGGGTATTTGAAAATAAAGTTTGGAAATGGACCATGTGATTGGAGGTAAGTTCAAGCTCGGACGGAAAATTGGGAGTGGCTCTTTTGGGGAGCTCTATCTGGGTACTTCTTTGAATTTGTATAGATAGATTTTCTTTTGTGGTAGATTTTGCATTAAGAATGATATGTAGAAGCTACTGCAAAAAAGTATAAATGTTTCGTTTGTTAATTTTTTGTCTCATGTAAAGGTTTTTGTTTGGATAGGTGTAAATGTTCAGACCGGAGAGGAGGTCGCTATTAAGCTGGTAAGTGTCTGTACTTTATTTTTCCTGTTAAAAAGAATCACAGAGGTGTTTAAAATACATGGTAAGGCTCAGAACAATGATTTTATTTACTAATTTTGACTATTTTGTCCTTGTTCATTTAAAACATCTGTTTGGGTGATAGCTATATTTGAATTCATGAAGCAATTGCTTCTAATAGTATGTTTGATTTGTCGTGATTTTACAGGAGCCTGTCAAGACCAGGCACCCCCAGCTGCATTATGAATCAAAAATATATATGCTGCTTCAAGGAGGAAGTAAGCTCCTTTCCGTATACTTGTTGAAAAGGTTGATGCTTATGTAAATATCCCATTGTTTGTTCTGATGAAATTCTGTCGTCCTCTCTGAAGCTGGGATTCCTCATCTCAAGTGGTTTGGAGTGGAGACTGATTACAACGTGATGGTCATTGACCTTCTTGGACCAAGCTTGGAAGACTTGTTCAATTATTGTAATAGAAAGCTATCTCTAAAAACAGTTCTAATGCTTGCGGATCAGTTGGTAAGAGCTCTTGACTTCCTGACTGGCCGTATTTTAATTCAGTAGATATCGTGTTGGCATGGATGTGGATAACATTCGAAAAAAAAAATTGGGAATTCTTGTGCTGGGATTGGGGAACAATTCATCACTATGAAGAATTTGTTGCTGGAAAAGCTTCATATATACTTCCATGTTTAATTTCAGATTAATAGGGTCGAGTATATGCATTCAAGAGGGTTTCTTCACCGCGATATTAAGCCAGATAACTTCTTGATGGGTTTAGGGCGCAAGGCCAATCAGGTTAGTCATATTACTGATAATTGCAAGAAATTACTTTTTACAAGCTTTGGGGTAAACCTTAACTGTATAAGCTCCCCCAATTTATTTTTGTTGCATGATAGGTATACATTATCGATTATGGGCTCGCCAAAAAGTTCAGGGACCTCCAGACCCATAAGCACATACCTTATAGGTAAAAACTGTCTGATGGTACTTCATATATTTTCATTTATGTTTATGTTTATTCTAATTTGTTTGGTTTAGTTCAATATTAGATGTATCGATTTGTTGGATTCACAAAACACTTAATTCATGCCCAATTGTACCTTGTAGGGAAAACAAGAACCTTACTGGAACAGCTCGATATGCTAGTGTCAACACTCATCTCGGGATCGGTAAGTCTGTTATATATGTTTGATTGTTTTTGGTATCATCTTAACCTGGATTTCCTTATCGTATGCTTCATTTTATATGCAGAGCAAAGCAGGAGAGATGATCTAGAATCTCTGGGATATGTTCTCATGTATTTTCTCAGAGGAAGGTTTGATATCTTTTTACTATACTTATTGTATCCATGCGATATATTTTTTGTCATCTGAACATCTCATTTGCTGCAGCCTTCCTTGGCAAGGATTAAAAGGTGGCACAAAAAAGCAGAAATATGATAAAATCAGTGAGAAAAAAGCGTCAACTCCAATCGAGGTAGACCATTAAGTTAATATTTTCATACTGTTATCTGTAAGGCACACTCTTGATATGGTTTCATATTGCTTCACAGGTGCTTTGCAAATCATATCCTTCGGAATTTTTATCTTATTTTCATTACTGTCGGTCGCTGCGTTTTGAGGACAAGCCTGATTATTCATACTTAAAGAGGCTCTTCAGAGATTTATTTATTCGAGAAGGTTAAAAGTCAATTCCATCCAATCAATTACTTGTTAGTTCCGTGTGTCTTTGACAGATGACTAATATCTTGCTTTCTCACAGGGTATCAATTTGACTATGTATTTGACTGGACTATTTTGAAGTACCCTCATATTGGAAGTAACTCAAGAGGAAGAGTAAGATTCATTATCCGCTCATCATTTAGACATTTACGGCATATAATGTTGTAAGAAACGAGGTTCATTATTCTGATGGCATCTAATTGTCTCGGCAGATCAGTGCAAAACCAGCTGTAGCTGGACCATCTGAAAGGCCTGATAAACCTTCAGGTTGGCATCCTCATGCCCCTGCTTTTTTATTTCTTTGTGATTCAAGTTTACGAATGTAAACATCCAATGATGATAATATCATTGAAACAATTCTCTAATTCAGTAGGTCAGGAAATACGAGAGAGATTCAGTGGTGCAGTAGAGGCTTTCTCAAGAAGAAATACTTCAGGTTCTGGCCTGGTTGGCGAGTCTTCTAGACAACGGACGTCAGAGGATGTTCCTTCATCCAAGGACGTGGTAATTGTACAATTTCAGTCAGCCTGATGCACATTGACTGCAGTTTGCTTCGTTGTCATATTTAGTTGACACTCTGATTCCTGACTAATAAAACCTCTCTATTTTTTGTGACAGCAAGATAACGAGAGAGGCCGTTCTTCTTCGCGAAATGGAAGCTCTAACAGGGCAATGATATCTAGTAAGCCGAGCTCCTCTTGTGAACCAAGTGGCACTAGTTCCAGCCGCTTGCTGTCAAGCAGTGGGCGTGTTTCCACCACTCATAGGACCCAGCCAGGTTTCGAGTCCAAATCATCCTCATTCACCAGGTCTTCCGTTCCCACAAGGGGAACTCGGGAAGATGCACTTAGAAGCTTTGAACATCTTTCTCTTAGGAAATAGTCACTGAAGACTGAAAAGAGACTCATACATCATCAACAACAGCCGATCCCCGCACTACCTTATATGTTATCATCTACATTTCATCTTCTATCACACATTTGTTGCAACTGCACTCATTATTCTCAGCAGTTATTTGATGTTGTATCAACTAAATGTTGTACTTCTTAAACCAAAAAAAACGAAAAAATTATATCCTACTGCCCTTTTATCTAGTCAAAACATGTCACTTATTAGATGATCCATAAGATTATTTGTACTGAAAGAACTTTTGTAGGTTTTTCTCTCACCGAGAATTTTTGAAAACTAGAAAATTGGGACAAGAAATTGACGCCACTGTCTATAGACATTTCGGAAGCGTGCGAGTTTTAATTTGCAATCATTAATGCTCTGTCCACTTCGCCGGAATGGAATCACTTGGAATGGAATGAAAAGATGAATCTAAAATGAAAATATGTTCAAATTCACCATTCCATTCCCACGAAATACATTTCATTCCTTCAAAATGAACGCAACCTAAATCTATCTTTGGACTTGGGTGTTGAAATATCCTAATTTTTTGTTCCATCAACATTTGCATCCAACTCTGCTAGTGTTACAGGGATCTTGAGGTTTATGGGGTTTGTTTAGTGTCTGTATTCCCTCCTTTTTGAATGATAACACATAATCTTTAAAAAAACATTTGCATCCAACACCCCTCTATTCGAATCTGAGTTTCAATTAAGTTTTTTCTCTTTCTTCTCTCTAACCTAGTTAGTTAAGGGAGCATCTGTTTAGCTTGCGGGAGTTAAGGTAATTTGGTTCTGTTAGTTACGGGTTTGTTCATTCTTAGAGAATGGCTCAGGAAGTGTTGATGGATAAGCAGTTGGACTTAATGGCAGAAAAGGATGTTTTCATCTTGGTGTTCATGAGGTTATGGGGGCTGGAGGGAGAGTTTGTTTTAAGTGAACCGGATGATACTTTTCTGTTGATTTTAAGTGCAGAGACTTTGCTGCCG
The DNA here is from genome assembly GCA_006409495.1 of Sedum album. Classification (NCBI taxonomy): domain Eukaryota; kingdom Viridiplantae; phylum Streptophyta; class Magnoliopsida; order Saxifragales; family Crassulaceae; genus Sedum; species Sedum album. The sequence goes on from QZGG01001555.1 coordinate 55,087, forward strand.
TTGTCGATCACAAATCAAAATCAGCAGGGACATTTGGAAGCAACGTATACATGCTAAGCTGAAGCAGATATTTCATGCATCAACCGACTACAGTCTCCAACATATATGATCAACTCTGTCAGTTCTGTAACCCAATTTCCGACTAAAGGCGTGATTGTTGATAAGCATGACAAGGACAAAAACGTTGGCAATCTCATCCAATACACAAGTGGAACCTTTTTCACATCATTTATGTATCGAAATCAGAAAACTATTTTGGTTGTGGGATTTTTTCGATTATAGCCTAATACTGAGCATAGCAAATGACTCGATTTAACTCTTATCATTATTGTCTTAACTTTCTGTTATTTCGAGTCAGAATAAATTTTATTTAGTTTTTTAAGTCCTCGTATGTATTATTTGGACTATTGCCCTTTTCAATCAAAAAAAATTTTTGTAGGCAATTTTCACAAAAGGCAACAAATATGAAATCACAGTACCAGCTAGTGAATTATTGAATGCCAATTTATTCAATTGAACTGAATTGTTGAATGCCAATTTCAAATACTAATCTCACTAAAAATAAAATAAATGTGTTAATCGTGAATCGTTAGCATGTAAGTAATGATAAAACTTGTTGGAGAAATGACAACTATTAAACATAAGATTCCAGTATACACATATCTCTGAATCAAAATTTCGGGTGAAATTGGGAAATTAGAATTCATAACAATCTTGGCATAGAAAGGATAACAGTGTTTAAGCTGATGCCTTCTGAAGTTTCGTAAGCTCTTGCCTGACGAGACCAGCCTTCTGCAGGTTATTAATAGTTGTTTGGGTTAGAAGAAGTTGTTAAAATGATTGAAGTAGCTAAAGAAGGTAATTGTTACGAACCTTGATCTTTGCCAACATAAGCTTGAACCTGTCAAAGTCGTTCATGGAGGCTCTGCGCTTCTGGACAATCAACTTCCTACCCCATGAACTATTCTCCCATTTGTTTTTAACATCTGTAATCAAATATCATTCGTGTTCGGTGAATAAGACATGCTTTACCAAAAGAAAAGTACAAAAAGTTGAAAACTCACCCGCAGCATCCATAGCAGCAATGAGAACCTTTTTCTTAGGAACCCTTGGGATTTCAATTGTGATATCAGTAAGTGAAAGCCTCTTGAAGTTCATTTGTCCTCTGACCATGTCTGGGGCATCAACTAAAGCCTTGAAGGATGAAATACATCAACTCAGTATACCAAAATAAAGCAATTCAGCAGCATACGACAAGTGGTCCACATATACAATCTGCTGAATATCTAAACATATCCAAGGCTGATACCAATAAAACAAAACCCACAGATAATAATTGTCTTATCAAGAAAAAAGAAATTCATCACAAGCTTACAGGCAATCCACGCAAGCATGCAAGCCGTCAAGAAATTAAACAAGCTTACTAAAGATCCAATTTCTAAACTCTACATGTAATACAAAAAGTTAGCTGCGGCAAAAATCTGATACAATCACAGTCACCAAATGATCAACTACTTTCAATACAAATTTATCGCTTCTATCACAATTTAAAATACAGAAAAACTCATGATACAATCTTCAATCAACAAAAAACTAACCTATTCTTCAAAAAGTATAATCTTTAAAAAAACCGAAAATCCACACAATCCGGATGATGTCAATGCCATGTAAGCCAACACCTACCCGATTCTGATCAAGCACGTCTACAATAACAACCAACTTGCCATAGTCCTTCCCGTAGTTCACCAAAGCGACTCTTCCGATCTCCACATACCTCTTGAATGGCTACAAATCCCCAATTTCCATACAGTAAGTAAATCAACAAAACAGTCACGAAATCAAAGCAACATTCAGATTTTGATGTAATTTTGGAGACAGAAGCTCACCATTTTGATCGATCAATTATAGTCCGGCGCCGATTTTCAGATCGAAAAAGAACACCGGCGATTCCAAATTTCTAGGGTTTTACCATAGCAGAGACTTTATATGTGATGGTTTTAGCAGTGAATTTCATTAATTACCCTTTTGCCACTACATTTTATTATAATTATATTTACACCCTCAGGGTTTTTTAAATTAGCACAGAGACTGTCATAAGGTTTACAAAACGTCTGTTGAAATCCGAGCCGATCGATTGCGGAATTGTAGCGGAATTTTCAGCTCTGAAATGGGGATCAGTTGTGTAAAAGGTACCCCTGATTTTTATTCTTTTTCTTGGATTTGATTTTTGCTATATTTGTATGTGTGAGGATTGGAATGGTTGAAGAAAGCCATGGCTTTTGGAGTTGCTAATTATGAAACCATCGATTATTTAGCAAAAAATTTTAGTAATTGGGATGGGTTTTGTTCATACCCATTACTCGGATTGTTTAAATTGCTTGGAAAACATTGAAAGAATCCACCTTTTTGGGTGTTTGTTTTGTTAATGAGTGTTCCATTTTCCAGCTAGCATTATGATGCTTGGTGATTGTAGATATTAATTGGGGTTTTGGGGAGAAGGTATCGATCTGATTCTGTGTTTTTCAGTTTATGGGAGTTTTTTCGGGTCAAATTTTATATACATGAAGGTTCTGAGATATGTTTTTGTGATTTGGATTCCTGCGTGGTTCGTATAAATTTGGGAAATCCTGGATTGATTACTAATGTCTAAGCATGTTTGTGAATGGTTGTTTTTGACAAAAGCTGTGTTGTTAGGTTTTTACAGCTTATGATTATTGTGATGGGTTTGTTTCAGACACTTGAGTAACTAGGTTGTTGTTTGCGTAAAGCATCAGGGCACTTTATGAAGAACTCTGGAGCAAGCGAGTTGGATGAATATTATGAAATTAGACAAGAATGTTTAGCCGATGTCCCTAAGACCCGCTTTAAAAATAGGGTATGCTTCTAATTTAATTTTCGGGTTTTTAGTTTCAGATCTTCCTTCTCTTACATTTTTTCGTTTTAACAGGCTGGTAAAACACTGAGTGCGAGAAAATGGAAATCTGCATTTTCCCCAGATGGTCATCTTGATATAGCCAAAGTCCTTCGAAGGATTCAAAGAGGGGTTCTTTTTTCTCTTTTTCTACTGTTATTGCTTCACACTTTCCTAACTGTTCCGCCAACTTTTCATTGATAATTAAAATTAGAAAATTGATCGACTTCTATGCTGGAACAATGGCAGGGAGTTCATCCATCAATAAAAGGAGAAGTATGGGAGTTCTTGTTGGGGTGTTATGACCCAAACAGTACATACGAAGATAGAAATCGTCTCAGGGAACTTCGGAGGTATATGTTTCTCATTTGCCTAACTATATCAGCATCGTTTAGGTGTATCCCAACTTTTGTGTAGTGATTAAGGCAGCAAAAATTCTTAAGCTACTTACAAAATCACTAAGTATTCCTATTGCGCTTCATAGGGAGCAATATGCGACATGGAAGTCTGAATGTCAAAAGCTGGTACCAATCATCGGAAAAGGGAGGATAATGATGACACCTCTTGCAGTTAAAAGCTCTCCACAAGCTGAACAATCTAGTAGTAGCAGTGAACCCCCTGAAGATGGAGCAGTACCGCCCTCCTCTGATGGTCGTCCCGGAGATGCAGAATCCAATGAATCAGATGCACAAGAGAAGAAAGTGAAGCAATGGAAGGAAATTCTATACCAGATTAGTACGTAGCAAATTTGATCGTTTCTTATTTGTCATTATGCTTTCAGATACATGACGGATGAAATTTTAGGTTTGGATGTGCTCCGTACAGACCGGTCGCTCGTTTTTTACGAAAGTGAAATTAATCAAGCTAAACTGTGGAATATTCTCGCCATATACGCTTGGGTGGATGATGATATTGGTTATGTTCAAGGTGTGGTATCTGATTTTCTCCGATTCCCAGGCCATCTCGAGCAGATTGTTGTACAGAATGCATGCCAGAATTATTCTCTAAATTGTTTACGTTTGACACAGGAATGAGTGACATTTGCTCTCCTTTAGCTATTCTTCTTGAAAATGAGGCTGATGCCTTCTGGTGCTTTGAGCGCGCTATGCGCAAAGTGGTATGCATTAAACCACTTTATTTTGTTGCATTGTTAGTTTCCACTTCTGATTATCAAACCATGGACATCAGCTGAAAAATTGTTCTGCTCTTAGTACGAGTTTATTTTGTTATTAGTTTTAATTAACATCCATTCTGTGATCAGGGTTTTTTCTGAAAGCTTTCTGTTCGAATTCCTTCTTTCTTTAGTCAGATCAACTAAACAATGTTTTCTTGTTTCACTTCAGAGAGATAATTTTAAATGCACGACAACTTCTATGGGGGTGCAGCAACAATTAAGTACCCTCTCTGAGGTGATGAAGGCCGTTGATCCTAAGCTCCATCAACATTTAGGTATTAACTATAATTCCATGCTTGTGCAATTAAAAATGTCATATTTTGGCTATGGACCCTTACGGGAGATCAGTATCATTGTTTCTGGGCTTGATAGTGTACTTTGCTATTGTAGAGGATCTCGATGGAGGGCAGTATTTATTTGCATTCCGCATGTTGATGGTAATCTTCCGGCGAGAGTTCTCCTTCATGGACTCATTGTACCTCTGGGAGGTAAGAACTTAACATTTGGGATGTGTGGGTTCATCAAAAATCATATGAACTTCCATTCACAGGGCTATTTGTGTCTTTGATGTTGAAATAGAAAAATTCACCCTTTCGTCATCTTTTATGTCTATTTGTAACTAATCTAAATATATTAGTGAAGTTTGCTTTCAGTTGATGTGGGCTATGGAATACAATCCCAATATATTTGCGAACTATGAGAACCCCGAAACTGCTACAGATAAGAGCATCGCAGCCAAGATGGACGATAAGCTTTTGAAGCAGTACGGAAAATTTGAAAGAGCAAACGTCAAGACAGGAGTGGTAGACAGCCAAAGTGCGCTTGCAGTTTTTCTCGCTGCAAGTGTTTTGGAAGGTAAAAATAAACGCCTCTTGAAAGAGGCCAAGGGTCTCGACGATGTTGCCAAGGTAATATAGGTTACTTCACCTCATGATCAGTGCAACTTGCGCTCACATTATCTTGCCAATTGACATTCAATTTCCCTCTGCGTACTTAACAGATATTAGGCGACCTTACTGGTAGTCTTGATGCAAAGAAAGCCTGTGACGAGGCATTAAAGCTCCAGAAAAAGTACTTAAAGGTACATTAAGTTCTCTTTTTTTCATTTCATCTGCGCAAGTCTCGTTCTTCCCTTTGCTGGAGCAGACACAAAATATTATTGATTAAACCCTCTTTTTTAAGCAGATGAAGAAGCAAGAGAGCTAAAATGGAGCATACAATTTTCCCTGACTACTCATTTAGGGCGAACATATCAGAGTTTGCCAAAGAAACATTTTTGCATTAAGATCAATGGTCTGCACATATCTATTAGGATCCTTGCTTTGAAGTTTGAACCCTACTTACACTCCATTTTATTTAATAAATTAATACCATTTACCTCATTTTCATATTACATTTTTGGCATTCAGATAAACTAATTACATCCAATAGAAATCATGTAATCATTTTTGGTAACTCTGTAGCAAAAAAACTAAAATTCAACCGTTTGAAAAACCCTTTCCTAGTTTCAACCCAATAAATTTTAAAAAATATAGCCGTTAATAATATTCCAAAATGGCGCGTACATTCTCATCAAAATATAAGAGAGGATCAAACACAATCCTCTTCAAGATTATGTTTTATTTTTTCACCTAGGAAGTATCTAAACAAAATCATCAGTATCATCAGCATGTCTGATACTTACTCCTTGTCTACTAGATGTGCCGCTTGTAAATGTTTACGACGAAAATGCCCGCCTGATTGCATTTTAGCCCCGCATTTCCCTTCGTCGAATCCTCAAAGATTTGCGTCGGTTCATAAAGTTTTTGGAGCTGCTAATGTTACTAAAATGCTTGAGCATGTTCCGGTGCATTTACGAGGTCAAGCGGCGGAGTGCATAATATTTGAGGCGACTACGAGGGTTAGGGATCCGGTGTATGGGAGTGTGGGAGTTATAACACAATTGCAGCAACAAATAATGCAGATA